>JANZLF010000029.1:24081-38422 GCA_026546835.1 Erythroxylum foetidum
GAGGATGATGACTTTTATGATGGACTTGATGATGAGTCTGAATTTGACAGTGAAGATTCAAATGGTAGACCAGACTTTCTATTTCTTATTCCTTATTTTTGAATTTCTCCTTCCTGACACATCTATTCTTTCTCTTTGTTTGCACTCAGTTGAAGCTCATCCAAGAAATGAATATCCTGACGACACATCTGATGAGGAAGGAGAAGTTGGGAGTTCGATATCTAGTAATGAATCAGAAGAGCGAGAAAGTGACAGTTGTAGCATTCATTAGAAGATTTAAGGCATCACTTGTCTTTAGCTGAAGGTCCATTATATGATGAATTGTGATTGGAAAGAAACACTTCAAATTTGTTGTTAATAACCAATTGAAATAATTTTCTCCAACCACATATTTACTTGGTTTCTATTGCATAAATTTTAGGAACCAATTTGAATTAATTTTGCAATCAATTTTTGTTACTGGCAGGTATATGTTAGGAACCATCTAAATTATTTTTGCGACCAAGTTTTGGTGGCTAACACATACACTCTAGTGATCAACAATTAATTTTTTGTTGCTAAATTATAATAAATATAATACAATTTGTGACAATATTAAAATTATAGCAACAAATTATTTGGTTGCTAAAGTAAATTTTTAGCAACAGCATCATGTCGTTATAATATGGTTATTAAAAAAAATTTGATACACTATTTGTTGCAATCAGATAAAAATAATTATAACCAATAACTTGGTTGCTATAAGATTATTTTTTACCGGCAAAAATAATTTGGTCGCAGTATGAATAGCTATAGTAACCATTGACTTGGTTGCTAAAAGGTTATTTTTTACCAACAAAAATAATTTGGTCGCAGTATGAATAGCTATAGTAACTATTAACTTGGTTGCTATAAGATTATTTTTTACCAATAAAAAATAATTTGGTCGCAATATGCATAACTATAGCAACCATTCTAATATTACAGTGACCATGAAATTTTACATTAGCAAGTATAAATTTGGTCGCTAATAATTCTACCTTTAGCGACCAATTTTAAATGGTTGTTAATAATGCATTTTTAACGACCAACGTAATAAGTCGTCACTGAGCACTTTTAGTAACAACCCTATAGTGACCATCTGTGACTAACCCGATTTTGGTCGCTATAACTTTTAACGACCATTTTCTTACTTTTAGCAACCATTAATAATAGTTGGTGAAACTAATTTTTCTTGTAGTGAGATACTAAAATGGATCACGCTACACTAGTGGCAAGGAAAGTTGATCACATTTTAACCCTTCTGTTAACATTGAGATAGACAAGTACTATAATTAATCTATGTAATCTTTTGTATATATTGTAATGGCTGAGATATAGTAAATCTAATACTTTATTTATTTATTTTTAAAAAAAGTTGCGATAGCATACTTAAGAGCACAATATTGCATACACAATTAATATTTTGCTCAACTTAAAATTATCTACTATATATATCACAATTCAACTAATTGTTATCAAATTGATTTAAGATAGCTAGACCAGATCACCTCACCAATATGTTATGGCTTTAACGTTGTCCCAACCAATACGATGACCAGTTTCATAGGATCCAACGAAGCTCAACAAGGTATCAACAAAGTCCTTGCTTCTATTTTCATCGTTTTTCTGGGATATGGTCATCGATAATCATCAATCACCTTGCTAATAGCCAGTAAGGTCCACACGGAGCAAACATCAAGCTCTTTTCCTTATTTATAGCTCTTTATTTATAAGGATGTCAATCAAAAAAAGTAACTAATTTTTAATTCTTTATTTCTAATATTGAAAATATTATTGTATAAAGTGAGAATAATACAAAGTTTTTCCTCTTATACAAAATTGTGATAATCTGTAATATCTTTTGATTAAGATTGCTTATTTTAAATTTGTGTAATTAATTCTTGTTCATTTATTGAGTTTTTTTCTCTTGTTAACAAGCTAAACGAAATTTAAGGGCTTTGATAAGTTATTATTTTTGGCTAAATTTGGATATAAATCTCTTTAATGTGTTGAAATTTTTATTTGAAATTAATTGGCTTGTTTCTTAATTGTTATCAAGTGGTTTTGAACACATGAGAGTTGAATTTAAATTAAAAAGATGCAAGAAAAGCAAAGACAATTTGAATTTCCAATTGGCATAAAAGTTTTTGACTAAACGTAGACACGTTCAAGGAAAAAGTTTATTACCAGAGTCTTATTTGAAAGGAGATTCGATAAACTTAGGATCCTAATTATTTTGGGAATTAAGTTGTTTCCGTTATATGGACATCTGCTACTTGATTTCGTGGGGGAGTCTATCTAATCAAATAACTTTAAAAAGGGAGAACAACCCCCTAAAAATTCCTCGTTCTTATTCTTGTTTTCTTTTAGATATTTTTTTTCTAGAAAAAAGATAGAAATGGAGACCAAACATTCTGCTATTCTTCTGTCAGGTTTCATCATTGTTATGAGTAGCTAAATCCTTCTTCTTGGTTGAAAGAAACCATCGTTATCATCTGGTATGTGTGAGATTTTCTGAATAAAGTTTATTTTATTAAATAATATATATTAAGTGTCTTTTGCATTATTTTTCATGATTGAATTGATTGATCTCTAAGGTACACAACTAGGAATCGATTGATTTAATTTACAGCCAAATTAATAGGATTTGATACTCAATTTTGCTAATCAAAAGTGGCAAATAGGTTTAACATCTTTTATGTTAGGGATTGGAAATTCTAAGAAAGATATTTATCTAGATTAAATACATATTGTATGCATATTGTCTTGCTCATTGATTCTATTAACTCTTAAAGCTATTAATTAATTAAACTTAATATCGTATCTAAGTTGTTGGTTAATAAGAGTGATTATAATACATGTTTCTATTCATTTAATCCTAAGAGAGAACATCATTCAATGAGTATTTGTTAATGGATTTAATTTAAATTTGTATTGATGATCTATAATAGTTTGATAACATAGGTGACCCAAAACCAAGAGTTTCTTCATTAATTTTCCAAATTTGATTATTTCTATTTATTTCTAATTTTTGTCAATTTTAATTCCTTAGAATCACATTATTAAACCCCCACCCCCTAATTTGTTTTATTTTTAAATCGAGAAACACTTACCAGTATATTCCTCATGAGAATAATCTCAACTCTTTACTAACTACATATATTATTATTAGAGTTGGTATTAACTTGGTTGTAGGCGATAGCATTACCAAATTTGGCATTGTTGATGGGGAACTCTTGACAGTATATGTATATTACAAGAGTAGACAAAACAACGCAGTTGCTATTTGATCCAGAGAAAGAAAAGACAGCCAAGAAGTTCCTGAAGCAAACAAAACATAGACAACAAGCGCAGAAGAAATAAAAGATGGCTACAAATCATACCCTTCATGAATTAGCTGCCCTCGCGGATGCTCAATATCTTCATTGCATCAATTTTCTAAATTTGGGGGACAATAATATCTTTGAATTGAAGTCGAGGATGATTTATTTATTGCCAATTTTTTTAGGCTTACTGAGAGAGGATGCTCAAGATTGGTTGTATTACTCCGGATTTAAATCCATCTCAAAAGAAAAAGTTCCTATTTAATGTGAAAAGATATCTATGGGATGAGCCTTTACTATTCAAGAGAGGTCCTGATCAAGTGATTCGAAGATGTATCTCGGAAGATGAAATCCTAGTAATTTTGGAGCATTGTCATTTATCACCATATGGAGGTCAATTTGGCCTAACAAGAACAACAACAAAAGTTCTTCAATATGGTTTCTATTGGCCTATGCCCCACAAGGACAGCTATGCTTTCACTAAGACGTGTGACCGATGTCAACAAATGGGTAATATCTCACGATGTAGTAGTCTCCACTCACAGATGGAATAAAAAAAGGCAGCCTCCATTCACTGAAAATCAAGAAACCTCCACTGAAGAAGGAAGCAACCATGCAAAGGAGATTAGAGAGCAAGTTGTTCTACAGTAGATTGGGAGCTTTATTCTTCATTTATAATTACTTCTCTTATGAGTTTGTCTAGGGTTTATACTTTTGGATTGCTTGGCATGATGATTTGTGGCTAGAACCTTAATTTCTCTTAGGAATTTGATATTTTTGTTGATGCTTTGATATTAGTGCGCATAACTTGAGTTAATTTTATTTTTAGGAGAATATATGCCACTTAGTTAAGAAATACAAGTGTATATACTTAGTTAAGGTTTGGCAATCATATGATTAAAAATGATGTATAATTATGGTGAACTACATTAACCTGTGAGTTTTTTAGCCTAAAAGATTGAAACATCTATATCAATCTATATTTCTTTGATGTGATTATCTTCTAAGGTGAATTTTTCTCTAAAACTTGCTTGTAACCAACTTGAGATCACATTTATACATTTGTGCGTAAAAATGATAAAGGCCCTGTTTGTTTTAAACCTTTAACTTAAAAAGTCAACCTAATTCAATATCCTTTGTTAAACCTTTTGAGTCGAACCCTTTTTCTTGATAATCCCATAATAAACAACTAAAACCTTTAATATCTTCACCCTTCATAAATGTTAGTAGGCGTTCTAACCATAATTTATGTCAAAACTTATTGTGGAGAAATATGGAAAGCAAGGAAAAGAAAAAGATGGAAATTGAAGAGATTGAGACTTGAATTATGTGTTATACTGTTGTCTCCTGATGGTAAATATCACTATATTTCATTATTAAAAAACAATAATGAAAAACAAATTATAGAGTGTAATCTGTCTCTATAGGGAATGACTTTGTTGACTCCTTTGTGATTGAATTTGTGTCTCCACAAGTGGTTAGATGCTTTGTTAATGTTTATGATTTTTGTCCTTTCTGTTTATCAATCCTTACCTTTACCTCTAGTCCAATACAACCTTGAATAAAGCCCTTTTGATTTGTGCATGTTTGTATTTCAAGTGGTGAAAAGTTGGTGAAAAAGCAAACATATGGTAGAATATTTGCATTAGAAGACAATGAGTGAAATATTGAACCAATAAACACTTAGTGATTAGAGCAAAATATGATATGTAAAAGTTTGCTACAATTATGTGCTAGTTTTTGAAATATGATTGTCTTAAATTGACTTTGTTTATATTTACTTGAATGATTAACTATGGGGTATTAATTGATTAAAAAAATGTTTCACTCTTGAAGTGTGCACTATTTACTATTGTGAGACTTGGAATAAAGAAAGTTGATTAGTTCGCCAATTGATTGCAAATGTAGTTTGCCGAGGACGAGCAAAAGATTGGTGTGGGGGAATTTGATAAGTTATTATTTTTGGACTAACCTTGGATACAAATCTCTTTAACGTGTTGAAATTTTTATTTAAAATTAGTGGACTTGTTTCTTAATTATTATGGGGTGATTTTGAACACATATAAGTTGAATTTGAATAAAAAATATGCAAGAAAAGCAAAGGCAATTCGAAATTCTAGTTGGCAGAAAAGTTTTTGACTTAGCGTGGGCACATGCAAAAGAAAAGTTTATCACCAAAGTCTGATTTGAAAGGAGATTTGATAGATCTAGGATTCTAATTATTTTAGGAATTAAGTTATTTTGCTTATATAGGGATCTACTACCTGATTTCATAGGGGAGTGTATCTGATCGAATAATTTTAAAAAGGGAGGACGACCCCCTGACAATTCATAGTTCACGTTCTTGTTTTCTTTTGGAGAATTTTTTTCATTTTTCTGAAAAAAAGGTAGATATGGAGACTAGATGTTCTACTATTCTTCTGTCAAGTTTCATCACTGTTATGAGTAGCTAATCGTTTTTCTTGGTTCAAGGAAACCAACGTTATCATCTAGAATGTGTGAGATTTTATGAATAAAGTTTATTTCATTGACTAATATTAAGTATCTTTCGCATTACTTTTCATGATTGAATTGATTGATCTCCCAGATGTGCAATTAAGAATTGATTGATTTAATTTATAGTCAGTTTAGTAGGACCTAACGTTCAGTTTTGCTAATCAAAAGTGGCAAATAGGATTACCATCCTTTAGGGATTGGAAATTCTAGGAAATATATTTATCTATATTAAATACATATCATATGTGTATTATCTTGCTCATTGATTCTCTTAGTTCTTAATGATATTAATTAATTAAACTTAAGATCGTATCTAAGTTGTTGGTTAAAAAGAGTTATTAGAATACATGTTTCTACTTATTTAATCCCAAGATAGAACACCATTTAATGAGTATTTATTAATGGATTTAATTTAAATTTGTATCGATGATCCATACTAGTTTGATAACGTAGGTGACCCGAAACCAAGGCTTGTTCATTAATGTTCGAGATTTGATTATTTCTATTTATTTCTAGTTTTCATCAATTTTAATTCCTTAGAATTACGTTATTTAAACCCCTAATATGTTTTAGTTTTAACTCGTGAAAGAATTACCAATAGATTCCTTGTGGGAACGATCTCAACTCTTCACTAACTACATATATTATTATTAAAATTGGTATTAATTTTGTTGCAGGCGATAGCATTACCACTGTAATATCTTTTGTTTAAGTTTGCTTATTTTATGTAATTAATTCTTGTTCATTTATTGAGTTTTTTCTTTTTTTAACAAGTTAATCGAAATTAAATGGCTTGGAAATGAGCAAAGTAAAGTTAGGATGGTTTTAGGCACTTCCAAAGTGAAGATGTCGAGCTTTAGTCTATCGTCGATCAACCAATCAAGAAATGGAGCTATTTGATGAGGGATTAGTTGACATTTAATCAACTGAAGGAAGTTATTAGGCAACAGAAACTAAAGTGCTATTTTTAAAATAAGATTTAAATGATTGATTAATAAGATCATTAGTCGATTGACAGTCATGACAAATTATTTTTCAAAAACAATTGTAAAAGTTTTGAAATTCTTAATTTGGTTAAATAACAAGTATAATAATTAATGTATTTTATAAGCGAATTCATCATATATTCAACATTAATATACGTTAGAATAGCATATAAACTAAATGCGGAAGAAAACGAAATACCTACATCTAGCCATTGATGTTTTTGTTTGGAGAATCTGCCATTTTGGAATTCTTTTAAACTCTCAGTTCCAAAATCGATCGTTTATTTTTCAGAAAGGTAGAGGAGCTTAAAGAGCCCAAAAGTTTACAAGGACATTAGTATCCATTAACTACATAACATTGGACCATTTATGGGTATTAAAATAAAATATGAAAAATCCTCACATTCTTCCACTTAGTTTATACGTTTAACTTAGTATCAAATCTTAATCCGATCTAAATATAATATATGAATCTTGACGATAGGTCATCTTATAGTTGAGTATTGTCTTTCATGTATTACAATATACTATATTTTGTATCAACCTAAATGTAATAGTATTACTTAATAAATAAGCCCTATGTTTATTCCACGTCCAAAATAATCAATTTCTTAACGTTAGAATAGCATATAAACTAAATACGGAAGAAAACAAAATAGCTCCAGCCATAGATGTTTTTGTTTGGAGAGTCTACCTTTTTAGAATTCTTCGAAGCTCTCAATTCCAAAATTGATAGTGTATTTTTTAGAAAGGTAAAAGAGCTTAAGGACCTTAAAAGTTTGCAAGGAAAAACATATATCAATGTGCTCCAATTAAGCACATTGACGGTTACCAAAAAAGCAAGACATTAATATCATTAACTACATAACATTGGACTATTTATGGGTATTAAACCAAAATATGAAAAATCCTCACATTCTTCCACTTAGTTTATACGTTTAACTTGGTATCAAATCTTAATCCAATCTAAATATAAGTTATGAATCATGATGATAGGTCATCTTGTAGTTGAGTATTATCTTTCATGTATTATAATATACTATATTTTGTATCAACTTGAATGTAGTAGTATTACTTAATAAGTAAACCCTATGTTTATTCCAAGTCCAAAATAATCAATTTCTTAAAAATCAATAATATGCACTATAATATGAGAAAATATTATAAGAGTTTTAAAAAAATAACATTATCCATACAATGAAAACAATATAATGGAACTCAATCCTATTCTAACAGCATAATCCTAGACATACCTTTTGTTAAAGGATCAACAATTATCAATTCAGTGCTAACATGCTCAATGACCAACTTCTTTTCCTTAACACATTCCCTTGTAGATAAAAACTTAATATCGATATGTTTACTCAAACTACTACTATTGTAGTTTTTAGTTAGAAAAATTATGGTTTAATTGTCACAGTATATTCTCAATGACCCATAAATAGAATCCATAAGTCTAAGGCCATATATGAAATTCTTTAGCCATACACCATGTGATGCAGCCTCAAAACAAGAAACAAACTCATCTTCCATAGTGGAAGTAGCAATCAAAGATTGCTTATCACTCCTCTAAGATTGAATGTATGGGAAAATATGAAGATATAACATGATGTTGATTTTAATCAACACACCTATCAAAATCTAATGATGAGTACCCTATTACCTCCAAATTGTCGGTTGATTTGTACATAAGCATGTAATCTTTGGTCCTTTAAAGGTATCTCAATACTTTCTTTGTAGCTCTCCAGTGATTTAATCTTGGGTCACTCTAACATCTGCCTAACATTCCAATAGCAAATGCAATGTCATGTCTTGTACAAACCTGAGCATAAATCAAGCTTTTGATTGTAGAAGCATATGGAATGTTTTTCATTTGCGCCCTTTCAAAATCAATTTTCAAGCATTGATCCAAATTGAACCTATCGTTATTCATAATGAGAGCTACACTTGGTAAACAATCTTTCATCTGTAATATCTATAAAACTTTGTTAATATAGGTTCCTTGAGACAAACCTAAAATACCATGGAATCTATCTTGATAGATCTTAATGTCGATGATATAAAATGCATCACAATATCTTTCATTTCGAAATTCTTAAAGAGAAATTGTTTCACGTTATGTAACAAACCTCAATCGTTGGTTACAAGTAATATGTCATCCACATATAATATAAGAAAACAAAATTTACCCCTACTAACCTTCTGATAAATATATTGATCCATGATATTTTCTTCAAAACTTAATGATGAGATAACATCATGGAATTTCAAATACCATTAGCGGGATGCTTGTTTCAATCCATAAATGGATCTTTAAGCTTGCAAACCAAATGCTCACCATTACTAGAGGTGAATCCTTCTGGTTATTTCATGTCACAATTTAAGAAAGTTATTTTCACATTCATTTGAAGCAATTCCATGCCAAAATTATACGAAGTGAATATTTTTTAGACACAGGGGAAAATGTATCTATGTAATGGATTCCTTTTTTTTAAAGTGAATCCTTTAGCAACGAGTCTTACCTTATATCTCTTAATGTTGCCTAACGAGTCTTTCTTTGTTTTAAATACCCATTTGTAGCCTATGAGTTTTTCACCTTTAGGTAACTCAACAAGATCTCAAACATCATTATTCTTTATAGAATTCATTTCTTCCTTCATGGCATACTATAAATTTGATTTTTTGTAACTCATGGCCTGTGAAAAGATTTCAGGATTATTCTTAGCCTTTATATTGTAGTTAGATTTTTGTAGATATACAACATAATCACTAGTAATAGTTGATTTCCTTGCTAGATCTCCTTAATGTTACACCAACATCCTCCTATGGATTCTATTGTTCAACTAGTTGTTGAATGCTTTCAGGTGATTCCTAAATTATTAGATCTACCGAATTATCAACAACTTGAGAAATTTCTTGATTATCATTTATGTTGATCGTAGGTTGTTGAATTTCAACAGTTGGTTGTATAATGTCTATTTGAACCAGAGGGAGTGTTGTGAATGACTATCACCTTACTGTTTGAGGTGGAAGGTTGATTATCCAAATGATCATTATCAGAAACTATATCTTGAGATTGATCCTTCCCACTAATCAAGTCATTCTCAAGAAATTTTTCATTTCTTGATTCAACAATTCTAGTGTGATGTGATGGAAAATATAACCTATGTCCTTTATACCTTTTGGCATAACCAATGAAATACCCACTTATGGTCGTTAGGTCCAATTTCTTCTCTTGTGGATTATAAATTTTTATTTCAAATGAACATCCCCAAATGAATATATATTGCAAATCTAGTTTCTAACCTTTAAATAAATTAAGTGGTGTCTTTAGAACAACCTTAGTTGGTACCTAGTTTAATATATACATTGTCGTCTTAAGAGATTTAGTCTGTAAGGACTTAGGAAGTTTAGAGCTACTCAACATACTCCGTACCATGTCTAATAATGTTCATTTTCTTCTTTCTGCTACAACATTTTAGTTCGAAGATTTAGGCATAATGTATTGGGCTACTATCCTATTTTCATGAAGCTACCTCACAAATAGACTAGGTGCTTATCCACCTTTAGTATATCTACCATAATATTCCCCACCTTTATCAGAACTCATGATCTTAATTTGCTTACCACATTGTATCTCTACTTCAATTTTGAGTATTTTGAATGCATCTAATACTTCATTCTTATTATGAAACAAGTAGAGATACATATATTTTGAGTAATGATCTATAAATGAGATAAAGTATTTTTGACCATACGTGTATATATATGGATTACAAATATCTGTATGTATGATCTCTAATATGTTTGAGCTTATCTTGCACCTTTCTTTGATTTGTCAGACTGTTTATCCCTTTATGTAGTCCATATAAGTTTCAAAATTAGTAAAATCTGAAATATTAAGTACTCTGTTATTCACCAATATTTTAATCCTTTCTATGGGGACATGTCTTGATCTTCAATGCCATAATATAGAAAGAATTTCATTCATAGCATAATGTTTTTTTCCAACATGAAAATGTGTTGCATTGCAACATGTATTATCTTATAAATTAAAATAGAAAAGACAATTAAATAACATATCATTCCCAACAAATTTAGATTTATAATTTAACTTCAAATATTCATCTTAAAAATGAAAGAAATATCTAAAAGATATAAGTCTTGAAACTGAAATCAATTTCTTAGAGAAATTGGGAATATAAAATTTATTTTCTAATTTTAAAGTAAAACAAGTACACAAAATTAAATTGCAATCCCCAACAGCCTTGACACGTGAATGCATCTTGTTTCAAGATAAGATATACTGCCCACTTCCTAGTAGCTTTCTTAAGTTTTGCAAATCTTACAACTCATTTGTAATATGGATTGTACAACTAGAATCAATCCACCATGTATCATGACAACTTCAGCCATATTAGATTCAAAGCAAAATAGTGAGATTAGATTACCTATCTTTTCAAGCCATTCCTTATGTTTGACATTATCCTTCTTTATGTGTCCTTTTCTTGCAAAAAAAGCACTTAAATTCCTTCTTAGTGTCAACTTGAGTAGGTATTTAACCTTTTAGCCTTATGTTGGCTTGATTTTTCTTCTTTTCTTAAACAATCAAATGTTTACTTTGTGAACTCCCTCCCTATTCTATCAGTAATCTCCCTTCCTCGTGTACACATCTGATCATTAATTCATTTATTGACTACCACTATGACAAAAATTGCTTTAGGCAACAAAAAAAAAGTGTTTCCATAAATACAATTATTATTACCTTTTCATTAAATAAAAATGTTGCTTTATGTTTTAACTAAGGCAACACATTAGTTTCAAACTATAGCAACAATGTTAATATTGCAACATTTATAATTCTTTATAAGGCAACAAAGTTAAATTTTTTAGGTAAAATTTTATATTTTTATTACCAATATTATTTAATGTAAAATCAAACTCTTGTCATTATATAGGCAACATCCATATATACATTAAAAGTAATATATAAATATTAATGTAGATCTTAATTGCATACGTATTATCAAATGTAAATGACAAAAAACATAATTTATATATAATACATAGTCTATAAGGACTTATAAAATTCAATCTGTTAACATATTCTAAATACAAAAGCAAAAAACACTAACTAAAATATTCATCTACAATATCGTCCTCCATTTCATATGGACTATAAATGAATTCATCTTAATGCTAAATAAAACCAATATGTATGGTTACTACAAAATCCTTCACGAAGTACCTCCTTATCTACTCCTAATCATCACCATCCTACCAAAAAGAAAAGAAAGAAACAAGAAGTAGATTATAATTGTAAAACAGGTTGATATATCTAAAAAATAAAATGCTAACTACTTTATTGTGACCTTAATTTAACCAAGACAAATAATATAGTCCAAAAACTAAAAATACAATAATTAAGTTCTTTTTATGAAAAAATTCAAAAAGCATGAATATAAGCAATTAAACTCAACAAAAAAAGATGTGTAACAACAGTGAATTAAGGAAATTTGTTACTGGAAAATACATTAGCTATTGCTAGAAAAATATGTCACTATGAACAATGGAAGTTTATGAAAATTAGTTCCATGTGCAAGTTCATGTATTACCTCTTATCAACAAGCCAATGCAACATTCCTGATGTGATTTCCTTTATTGCGGAAAACATTAGAAAAAGAGTATCAAGTTGCACAAGACGAGGATCATCTGGACCAAATAGTCCCACTAAAGTATCAATGATCGCCTTTCCGTCTTTGTATACGCAAACCTTATGACAACAAAATGTTAGTCTTCTTTATCCAAAATGACAGGAATAAAAGTAACTTTATCTCAGAGAAAAAAAAGGTTGCAGATCTAAATACCAAGTACTTCATTGTCATTTTTCAACTCCAACTAAAGTCGCCTGAGTCTTGCCTCCACGTCATAATACAAACCTAAACATCAAATTGTCAACCAGTTGCCCTTGTTCCAATTCAATAAAGACAAATGCTTTAGTCTATGCTACTCTTTTCCTAGGAAAAATCTATCAAGTCTTCCATATCAAATGCCCAAAAGAGTAACTTGGCTAAAAACTAATTTCCACTTAAGAGAGACACTCAATCCATTAGTAGCTAAAACCGTTAACATTTAATACAAATTGTCCCTTTTGAAATAGAAAAGGAATCTAAAAAAGGTGGGGCAAACTCAACGACCTGTATCTTTAGTTTGTAATTTTAGAATTAAATTTCAATGTATAATCGTATCTCAAACTTGTTATAGTACTATCTCCGTCTCACCCCACTTTATGCACAAAGAATATAGAAATTCTTATAAATGATTTTGTAATTTAGATCAATTTTGTTGCCTAACTTTCTTCACTTTCAAGTGTTAATTGCAATAATGTCAATTGATACAATATCTAAAGATTTAAATTGAATTGGTGTTTGATCATAAAGGCAAACAAAAAAGTTGGGCAAAAGATTTTTAACTAATTTAATATTCAATGATGGAATGGAAAGAACTGAAAAGGAATGTTAAAACAACATTTGAAAGGATTTTTTAAACACTTACATTGTTGGAATTTTAATTTAAAAAAGGTCATGGTTTAGCATGAGAACATGCACACAAACTTAGACAACAAGGAAGAAATTTTAAATGCATATTGAGAAAGGTAATCGCTCTTAGAGATGGTCCATCTAGGCAGGGATGAGAGTTGTTTCTCAAACTACCAATCTTTGTATTTTTTTTTTCATGAACTAAGTTTTTCTAAATTCCCATAGAATGTTCAAGCAGAAAAGGCTTTTATCATTGCTTTGATAAGATCCTAAATCAGTATAAACTAAATTAGGAATATCATATTCTGTCAATAATGACATCAACTATAGATGGTTATAACCTAAAGAGCATTATGGCCTTAGGTTAGAAAAGGATATACCTTGTTTAAGCTAATGACACTTCACCAATATTGTACAAAGGTGTGGGCATACACCTTATAAAGCATCCATAACCACCGCTAATCAAATAAACTAAAGACAATCTTTAAAAGTTAATTTAACAGAAAGTTGTCTCCTTCAATTGCATGCTGCACAAAAATAAGTAATATATGTGTATAAAAACTACAAGTGTGACTAAACTATAACCATATATAGATAGGATTCAACCTTAGAGCATTAAAAAACACCAATTTATTCGCCTTTTCTAGCTAAAACCAAAAAATAGTAAAAATGTAGAAAAAATCAACCTAGCATGAATGAACCAAGCACAGATAGGAATGAGGGATTATCAACGAAAATCAGTTATATATATTTCAATTGAACATTCTCAAATCATAATATGCTAATGAAAACAAATTAAAAAAAATAAAAACCCATCTCTAATCTCCAAATAACAATCTGTTGGACCAATGGTGGTTGACAAATAAAAGTCCATTTATGTTTTGATAATTATAAAATACATATGAAATTGGTTAAGAAATTATTTCAGGATTTTATTAAAGGCACAATGCAATTTCAAGGGACAATTTTCAGAGAT
>JANZLF010000031.1:6743-20278 GCA_026546835.1 Erythroxylum foetidum
TACTATTATTTTGATAAAATTCTTATTATTATTATTGTTAAATTTATTATTTAATTTTATTTCCATTATTATAATCACTTTAAAATATGATTATTCAATTTTTTCTGATTATTATGTAATTTACTGGTGAGTATTTAATATATTTATTATTATTATTATTATTATTATTATTATTTTCCTTATTGATATTACATTTATTATTATTATTATTATTATTATTATTATTATTTCTATTGTTATTATTATTGTTGTTATTCCTTCTTTTGATTAATTACCTTCTTATTATTTTAAGGTTTAAAATTCTTAATTATTTTATTAATGTGATTATTATTATTAGTTTTGCACTTCAGTATATTACTTATTATTAACAAATATATAATTTAAATTTAAATTATTTTTTATAATTCATAACATTATTAAATACACGTTTGAAAACTACTAATAACTCAACCCACCTTTTAAACTACTAATAACCCACCCCTTTTACAATTGAAAAGGAACTCACGACCCTCCATTAGGGTTTTCCCCCAATTCCTTTCGACAAATCCCTAATGTCAATTGCTACCCATTCCTCACATCAGTGAAGTGTCGATTTCTTGCTATCTAAGGCTGAGGGTTACAGGAGTGGAGTTGGGTTCACACCACCGATTGGATTTGATTTCTTTATTTCTCAATTTTGCAACTTTTATGGTGAAAATGCCCCCTCAAAGAGCTAGAAAATCAGAGGAAACCATCGAAGCTGAGGTGAGAGGGGACAATGCTGCAGACATTGCAGGTGTGTATGATGCCCTTTTTCTAATTTACTCAGAGGAAAAAGGAAAGAGGTACCGTGAACTCCGCACTAAGAGCAGTGAAGTTTCTACGTATTTTAATTTTGAGGTGCTAGATTAAATAGGGTTGACAGATAAATTGATGACATTATGTCGGGGAGGTAAATGGGAACATTTTGTGCGAAGTAGTTATCCTGTTTACTTTGACCTGGCACTTGAGTTTTTCACATCTTTGAGGTTTGTCTCAAGCAAACCAAAGAAATTGTGGTTGAGATTACGAGGGCTGGTATGTTTTATGGATGAGAATATGTTACAGTTTATATTTGGGTTTGCAGAAAAAAGAAATTGATGATGGGCACCAGTCTTTCACAATTAGTACGTATCGGAAATATTTAACTAACTTGGATGAGTATGATCCGCACATTGCATCCAATGCACAAATTCTTAGTGCAGAACGGAAGCTGCTGTGTAGATTCATGTGTGGTGTTGTTTTTGAGAAACGACAAAGGACAAAATGCTCGGGGAAGGAGCTTTTCCTATTGTGGTGCATCGATCATAGCCATAAGCCGAACATATTTGCTTATGTTTCTAAAACTTTGATCAAATCAGTGGGAAGAAAGGGGAACAGGTTGGGAATGGGTTATTTAGCTACTACTTTAGCTTAAAATTTTAGGATCTTAACATGCTGAATTTTCATTATTTAGATGTACCGTACCTGAAATGGTGTGAGATTATAGACGACAAAACCATGCAACTGTGAGATCCTTCAACTCGTACAACATTGAAGTGCATGTTAGTAGCTGCAAATTCAGGTTCAGAATCTAACGCTATTGAATATTTTTCTCAGACTGAGGGGCAACAATAGCAATCACAACAACAGCTAGCATAACATCAGCCCCAACCTGACTGGGGCATGGTTTATACACTCATGGTTGAAAACCACAGAAGTACACAACAGCAGCTGGATGAAATTAAGCAGCAGCTAAATATCCTTAATTAGCGAGTGGACATGGTATCCAAGGATATGCAGTACGTGGGCGAGAAAATGCATAAGGCTTGGGAGATGCAAGGACTGGACGTGCCATCTCCAATCCCATCACCTCCGGGATGTCCACAAGGTTCCTGAATTGTGGAAGTAAGACATTTGTGAATTTTCTAAGTTTTGCAACTTTTGATCCTCTGTTTGTATTCTGAAATATTCTTCAAATTTGTAATACAACTTTCTCACAACTTTATGAATGTATGGCTATAGATTTGTTGTAATTTAGAGATGGTTTGTCACTCTCATTTGAAATCCTTCGTTAACATCTTAGTTGTATTTTAATTTTGGATGGAATTGTTGAGTTGAATTGTCTTGTGCAGCCTGAAATATTGAAGATGGTGGAAGAGCTAGCAATGTTAGTGAAAGTTAAAAAGAAGAGGAAGGTGAAAGGAAAGCTATAAAAGCAAATGGAGGATTTTGCATGTTCAGTGAAGATCAAGAGGAGCAGCAGAAAGAGGAATAAATTTTCAGTGTTTAAGAGGAAGCTAGAATTGATGATTTTGGAAGCAATACAGAAATGCTTGAATTCAAGGAGGGGAATTGGAACGATTGAAAATCAGAGAAGGAATGGAGATCAAAGCAAGACAAATGAGGAGAATGAAGCTACACACAAAGAAAGGCCGAAGAATGAAGAATCCGAGGATGTGTAGCAAATATAGAGGTGTTCTATTATTAGCTGAACCAAAACTTGAAACAAATCCTGAAACAGAGTTATCAAAACCTGAAGCAAAAAAATCTGAAGCAATTGAAAAGAGATCTTGAAGTCAATGGAGTAAAGGAATGCATGTTATTGAAGACAATTAAGCTAGTGAAGTTGAGCATCAGCTTTTATTTCCATAGTTTTCAAGCCTCTTTTATCTTTTTACTTTTTGCAGCTTGAAATTTTTAGGAGATCACAATGTCAGTCTTCTGCTAATGTACCACCCAACAGAAATGCTATTGTACTTGCTGAACCAATGAGAGTAAGAAACTTGTTAAAATCTTACTCATTAACTGTTTTTCTTTTTTATTTTGAACCATTAATGTACCTAGGCAACAAAGTTATGAAGAGCCAACTTAAAAGGCTCTAAAACTCTTCTTTGATTGTAATGGAACAGTTGCAGCATTTTATGAAAAATTATCTTCTCTTCATCTGCTTCATTTTAAAGATTTTCTTGTGTTACTATTGAGATGTTATGAATGTGTGTGGAGAGATGTGGTGAAGAATTCAAAGAGTAGAAAAGAAGCAAATGTGAAAGTGCAAATTTGCATTTCTGAAATTTCTACAAATCCATTTTTCTGCAAATCCATAGTTTCTATTACAAACACTGCTTTTTGAATTTTTCATACATTTGAGAGATAGATAGATCATTAACATTGAGTGAAACTTACAACAGAGAATACATTAAATCTATAAGACTCAAGGTGCTGCCTTTCTGTGGAGAATTTCCATGTGATGAAAATCAACTTAGTTCAGTTACTGATGGACGAATCAATTGGAGTTCAGCTCATCTTAGCTGAAGTGGTTTGTTGAATATCTGAAAATTCTGTTCTTCTACAAACGCTGGAGCTTAGAGTAGACTTGAAGTTCTATTTTTCTGTTGGAGTTCAAGAAGTTCCCTCATTTTCAACGATTGTACTAGTCTAGTTTTTCACTCATTAGGTTATGCTTTTGTTTTCTAGTTATTTTTGAAGTTGTATCAGAATGTTGGAGCTGATATAACGTTCATGATCCTCATAAATTCGGTTTTTTAAGAAGGAAAAAGGAAAAATTGAAAAACACCATCAATATAAAAGTTTAGTACTATTTCTCCAAATTTTTTATTATGTCCGTGAAGTTGATTTTGCAGTGTTTTTTTGTTCTTCTGAAGTTAAATAGTAGCTGTAGTTTCTGATATACTGAAAAAAAAAACCAGAAGTTAGCTTTAGTTTTGCATTTGAGAGTGAAAGCCACAAAATTCATCAACAAACAACATCCAATTCATTTCATATGATCTACTTGCATTGTCATTTTCAATTTTGATTCCAGAAGTAGATTTTTTCTTTTTAAGGTGTTAGTAGCTAAGGCAACATATATATAAAACAGATACTTTCAATACAGAAGTTGATTTCGGGTCCAAAGGGGAGAAACAACCATTTTCTAAAAAACACCAATTTTTAACTATACATTCACCAATTTGTAAGGAATCTGAGTTGCAATTCATTTGAGATACATTATACATTCAATTTTAAAACTTCTGTAAAAATTCAATCCTTCTGTTTTGTGTAAGTTATATCACTTCAGCTACTGAATCATCGATTTTGATTAGCTTCTGCAAAACAAAAACAGAAATGGGAAGAAGGAAAATGAACTAATCTTAAAGTTATATTGATAAGGTTTTAGGAATTTTTTGACCTTACATTCATAAAAAGACAATGAAAATATATGTGCTTTATATTAGTTCCAAAGCAGTCTATAACATCTTTTTCTAAATCTGTAAGGTAATAACATGACCTCAAAGATAAAAACTACTCTAGTACATATTTCTTGATTTGGCAAGACACAAAAGTGTTGATTTATATTGTTTCATGCAGCCAGCCATGTTGAGATTTGTGGGGGAATGTGCACAGTCAATAAAAGTGAGGAAGAGAAGCAGATTGAGAATCAAAATTTCAGTGTTTAAAAGGAAGATGCAGATGATGGTTTTAAGGGCATTTCATAAATGCTTGGATCCAAAAACCAGAATCAAAATGCTTGAAAAGCAGAGAAAGAATGAAGAGCTGACCAAGACAAGTGAGAAGGATGAAGCTACATGCGATGGAAGATTGAAGAATGAAAAATTTGAAAAAGTACAGCAATTGTAGATGCATCAACTGGAAATTCGAAGATGTGAAGCATTGTAATTAAAGTCTGAAGCAAATTTCTGAAGTAAAAAAACTTGAAATAATTAAAGTCCAACAAGTCAACAAAGTTGAGAAATTTTAAGTCAAAGTAACAATAGGCATTTGAAGAAATGAATTTGAGCATCAGCTTTTGATTCCCATTGTTTTCAAGCATCTTTTGGTTGTTTTTTAATTTCTACAGCTTTTTATCAGTAGCAAATCTCCTTGTCAGCTTTTGTTGGTATATCAACCAACAAGTTTCCTTTTCTTTCTGCTGAACCAATGAGATTATGTAACTTGTCAAGATCTTACACATTAGCAGGTTTTAATCTTTCATTTTGCACCATTGATGTAATGAAGCAAGGATGGTGTGAAGAGCTAATTGAAAAAGCTCAAAAACCATCACTTTCGAATGAATGAAACAGTAGCAACACATTTGCATGAAAAAACTCATCTTCTTCTCTTCATCAGTTTTTGCAATTTTTCCTTGCTTTTACTGTTGAATTGGTATAGTTACGAGTGTGTGTAGGTTGAGTGGTATGGAAAAGGGTCTTTAAGAGTGGAAATGAAGGAGATTTGAAAGTGCAAAATTTTCCATTTTTCCTAAACTACATAGTTTCTATTCTACTCAATCACTAATACAGATTTCTTACAATACTTGAAAGTCACATACTTAGTTGCTATTGAGTGACTATCACACAAAATATATGAAGCCTATAGGTTGAAAATGATGTTCATTGCAAAACTTTCATTCCTTGAAGATAATCCTTTTAGTACAGAAGTTGGTGTTGCTGCTGGAAAAGTGCAGACTCCAGGCTTATTTATGTTTGAGGCATTGAAGTTCTATTCCTATTGGAGTGTTTGATGTCAAGCTATTTTTGCTGAAGTATTTGCTGCTAAAATTTTTGATTCATCTTCAAGCTTTAGTCTTAAGTGATTTCGAAGGATCCGTTGAAGTTAGCTCATCCTGCTAAAGTTCCAAAGGTTCTGCTCTCAACAAAGGTTGTGCTTTTTGATTGGAGTTGATCTGAAGTTCAGGATTTTTTGAAGTTTACATTTCTAGCTCTACCATCCACAGAATGAAGAATTCGAAAATGTGTACCAGGTGTAGATACATCAGCTGGAAAATTCGAAGTAGAGTATTGATTTCTGAAGCAAATTTCCAAATTCTGAATCAATTGGAGTCCAACAAGTCAACATAGCTAACTATTTTAAAAACAACAATTAGCATTGCATAAATGAATTAGAGTATCAGTTTTTGTTCCTTACATTTCAAGCATTTTTTTGTCTTTTTCACTATTGCAGCTTTATATCACCAGGAGATCAAAATGTCAGATTTTGTTGGTTTATCAACCAACAACTTAACATTTGTTTCTGCTGAACCAATGAGATTATGTAACTTGTCAAGATCTTACTTGTTAGCTATTTTTATCTTTCATTTTGGACCATTGATGTAATCAAGCAAGGATGGTGTGAAGAGTTAGCTTGGAAAAGCTCAAAACAACCATATTCGAAGCAATAGAACAGTAACTGCAATTTAATGAAATTTTCATCTTTGTCTCTTCATCTGTGTTCTTGTGTGATCTTGCCTTTTACTGTCAAAATTTGAGTTGTTATGATAGTGTGTGTTGAGAGTTGAGTTCAAAAATTTCCACAGAATTGACAGAAGCTAATCTGAAAGTGTAGAATTCCATTTATGAAGGAATGAAAAACTCATAGTCTTAAACATCAAACTTCATATACACAGAAAACCAAAAACCATACAAACACTTGAGAGATACTTTGAGAGAACTTTTATAGACAATACACTTAGCATACATAGGATTGATACAGATTTTCTGAAATTTATCTTCTGGAGCTTCTCATCGTGCTCAGGAATTGCTGTTGGAGTTTCAAGTTCATCTTCCAACTCCAGACCTAAGTAGATTGGAGGAATCTGTTGAAGTTTGCCTCATTTTGTTGCCATTCTAAAGGTTCTGCTCTCCACTTCAGCTTCTGTTTTCTTCATCACAGCTTGGAGCTTGGAGCTGACCTGAAGTTCAGTTCTGTTGAAGTTAGATTGAGTCTTGCTTTCCTTATGAGCTAAAGCTGCAAAAGAAAAAAAGACAAAAAGTGCTTCCAAGCTATAAGAACAGAAACTGATGCTCGACTTGTTTGATTTTCTTCAATGCTAATATAAGTTTGACCTTCAATTCCTCTCCTCCATTGACCTGTAGGGCTTCACGTTAAGTTCATTCAGTAATTTGCTTCATGAATTAATTAAGAAAATGTGTTAGCAATTTTATAACTCTGCTTCAGGTTTATCTCTTCAGTTGATGTAGTATCAGCTCTAAGCTTGCTGAACATCTTCTAATTCTTCATTGTTCAATCTTTCTTTGCATGTAGCATCATTTGTCTCACCTGTCTTGCTTTCATCTTCATTCCTACACTGCTTCTTAAACATTGCAAATTGACTCTTCCTTCAGGAATTGCAGCACGAAGAAGAACAAAACAGAATAAGAAATGCAGAGCAGAATAGCAAAAATCTGAAGCATTAATCCAGAAAGATTGATGAGTGTAATCAAGTTTATATGTATTCCGAATGAATTGTTTCTCTCCATTCACATAATTATCTGACCTATGTATGTATTATTTTTCAACAACCAATAAAATAAATATGTGCGTGTAAGACATCATTTTTTAATTTTCGATAGACATACTTTGTCTATTCTATTTTTATTTTCTCATGAATTACATGTTTAATATGTGTCTAAAAATTTTATATAAAATCAGCTACTGTCCACACAAATTAAACATAGATCAATTTTATGACAAATTACGACAGATTGGTATATGATTGGTATATGGTGCTTCTTACTTACATTATTATCATAATCATCTTGTACACACACAGAACTTTTTGGCACGAAGGCAACTGTGACAGTTGTCAATGGAAATACCAACTCCTAAATTGTTTACTTCTTCCAAATTTGCATTTCCAAATGTTTGCTGTGCCTGTAAATCAATATGCATGTCAAATAATTCAAACAAACAAAAAACATGTAATGTAATTATAAACCTAATTGAAATTAAGGCAAATACTTTCTTCAAATTACCATAAGTAAATCATTCATGCGCATTGAAGGTGGGATAACAACACTAACATGTTGTTGACTTCTTCCTATATCATTTACCTGACACCATAAATGATTTAAAGTTTAATAACACATTACAGACATATAATATTTAAAACAATAGAAACAAATAGTTTAATAAAGAACATCAGAGGAGTTGTTGCATAATGATGATGACTGTATAACATTATTGACTTATCCATATGAACACCTATTGCCTGCAATTCGTTATTTTCATAACCAATTGGTTGATAAATAAAAGATTACATTGATTCAAATTATTATACTAATAAAAGATTGTTGTAGCCGATCTTCATGATTCGAAACCAAACTTATGAAATCCTTACAAATAGACACTGTCTGCTTTTGGTTTTCCTCGTAAGCAATCAAAGCAAATTTATTTGAAAATAAATAGCACAACACATGCAAACTTTATCAATTACCCGATAACCAACCTGATGTTTATGAAATATGGGAGCTTCGCTGCTAGAGATAATCTGAGTTTATTGGGAATTATCTTCAGATTCCTGAATAAAGTCGCTTAGGCGAAATTAACTTAAAATAATAAGTGCAAAAATTATATACATCATTGCAAACCGATATCACCAAAAGTTTAACCTGAGTATTGGAAAGGGGGATATCAACATTTGTTGAAGTGTTGCAATTCTTCGTATTCTTCCTTTTCTTTGAACTTTTCTCTAGTCCATCCCTCAGTCGCTTACTTGATGTCAGCTTTGTCTTCATTTTCAGACCTCTTATGTGATTCATGTCGACAACATTACTTTCAGCTTCATTCAGCACATTCCGTTCATTATTTGAGCATGAGCGTTGGCTTAACTCATGATCTGGTGCAATTTAGTTCTCTTCATCAACTATTTCTTCACCTTCCAATTTCTCATCAACCATCTTCAACATGTTCAAAAGATTATCTTTCACAATTTCATAGGTATCTCTCCTCTCTGCTACTCTTGTCACCAATCGCATGCTTAATGTACACAATTCTTTATACCTTATAGTTGACAGCAGTTTAGGATCCATATTACTATCATTGACAATTGACTCTTTAGTAGCAATCGTCCAGAATTTTGCTTTCCTTGTCCATATTTTCAAAATATACTTGCTTAGGATTGTCCAAATATTCTTCAAGTTGTAAACCTTCAACATATGAGAGCATAAAATGCCAGCAAACTCAAACTTCCCACAACTACAATGAACTTCATCATTACAGGAATCATAACTGACCAATTGAGAGTAGCTCTTCCTAGCAACACTAATCTTATATTTCTCTACTATTCGATCCTCACCGCTAAGACGAAAACTATAATCATGACAATGATTCCATTCATCTTGAAACCATTTAAATACTTCTGGCGTGTACACAGTAGATACATGCTTTAAAATTTTCACCGGTGTTGACAATGTTGGATTGCTCACATTTCTTCTAAAATTAGCTTTTAACTCCTCATATCGATGATCATCAATAAGCCTCTAGAAGTGGTTAAAAAATTGTAATAAGTTATCTCGGTAACTGACATACCTTTTTATCATACTATTCATGCCATCACTTCATTGCGTGGTCATCATGTCTGCACAAAATATTTTTCGCTCATGAACCAATGCCCATTTTTCCTTTATGCCATACACACGTTTCAACCATTCATTATGTTGAAGTTCATACGTTTCCAACATCTTATTCCATGCAATGCAAAAATCTTCTTCTTCTTCATACTCATATATGCATAAGCTAAAATTCCTTGAAAACTCTTTATACTTAGAAAATACATCACTCAAATGGATGGCAGTATTTTGATAAATGTGTCAAATACACAATCGATGATGAGTCTTTGGCCATCTTGACGCTAATGCCTTTGTGATTGCCGCATCTTGATCAGTAAGAATAGTGGTAGACATTTTCTCAGAAGTCGCTCTCTGAAATGTCTCGAACAACCACTCAAATATAAGAGCAGTTTCATCATAAAGGAGTGCACTACCAAAAATTGTTGTTTGTTTATGATGGTTCACCCCGACAAACAAAGCAAGTGGACGACCCTGACCATTCTTCTTATATGTAATATCGAAGCACACTACATCACCAAAGTCTAAGTAGTCGTTCCTCATTTTTGCGTCAAACCAAAATATGTTAGTGATCAAATCATCTTCATCCACTTGAATGACATAAAAGAAATTTGGATCTTCCACTTGCATCTTATATAAATATTCTAACACCTCACGTGTATCTCCCTTTTGTATGTCTCTAGTTCGTTTAGACCTTAAATAATTCTTGTAATCATCCGGAATAAAGCCAACATTATCTCTACCACCTGCTTGTCTCACCATAAGATCATGAGATGCTTTCGGTCGAATTCCCACATCATTAGCCATTTCAATGTGCATAGCCGCGACAGGAGATATCTTCCTGTGACTTTTATGCAAATGTGTTTTGTTTGGGGATGAAAGGTAATGGTTGTGATCCTCCACAAAGTCAATGACTTCAAATTTTCCAGTTTGCGAGCTATGCACTTTCATTCTTGCCTCACAACCAAATCTTGTTTCTGCACGTGGGGCTTTTACATACAAATCTCTTTTGTCGGTCATCCGTTTACCTTCAGCACTATAAACAAAAAGCCTACAAATCAGCTTACCACTTTTGTCTTTGTGAAATTTGCTTCTTCTAATTCCAAATCCCACTTGCTTAGCATAAGTTAAATAACATTGATAAGCATCTTCTTCTGTCTCGAACTGCATGCCAATTTTCGGTACTAACTTTCTTCCAACCAAATTTCTTCTGCTCATATGAAAACTCTCGTTTCGACAAGCAATATCATTGTTACATTGCTCGTTATCACTTTCATAATTTAAACGGCAGCATGGTGTCGATGTACCTTCCATTTTCACACCTGTGAAATTAAAAAAATCAGCACCATTATTTTCACATTAACTTAATCAGACAATAAAAAACCACCTTTTTACAACGACGTGTCATGTTTGATTTTTTAACCCTTCCATGTGTTATCTCATTCCTGTATCAGAGAAGTGTACGAGTGTATTCAAGCTAAGTTGTTTCCATTATAGACGATAAATGATAAGCTGTTGTCTTTAACATTAACTACAGTTGAATGCTTACCAAATCAGCTATAAAACATTAATTATCATTGATGTCTATTATAGCGTAAACTCTCCCAAAAAAGTAAGAAACCATTAATATTCACCAACACTTACGACTTCCATCAACCATACAACACAACCAACTCAACCATCACATATTAATTACCACTAACGTTATGTCAAACCACTATTTATTAACAGACACATTCCAGATATATCACATTGAATACCAAAACGTAAAATAGAAAGATAGAAGTTATATCACAACCACAACATAAATCACTACAACTCTTCAGTTAACAAGCTGCTTGTAAAAAAACAATATAAAAACATAGCCATTTTCTAAGGTTCTGCACAACATAAAGTAATGGTTTTAAATTTTTACACCTGTGAAGGAGATGAAAGCTATAAAAGCTGTCTGTAAAAACCGCAAATTGGTGGAGAAGAAGCTCTGCTTTTCTCCATAAACAGTAAATAAGTTTCTTAAAATTATATTACCAAATTACTTCATTGGCGGGAATTATTTGTGAGCATTTATTTTGAAATGACAAGGCTTTCTATCTCATCATTATTGCTAATTAATGCCTACAGAATTTATTAATATTTTATATGTTTATTCATTTTCGTTTAATTGCTTAATATAATGTAATGAAAGTTAGTTTGTTCTTTTCTGTATATTTCAATAATTATAAGAACTAATTAAATTACGTAATAATAATAATAATAATAATAATAATAATAATAATATATATATCGCAAAGATGTATATTATTTAAATGTCGGAGTGCTTTAAGTCTATTTTCTCTATCTCTATCAGCTTTGTGAAATATTACATCTTGACCAAAAAATTCTTTATAGATTTTTGTCAGGTCGGCCGTGTTGGGTCCGGGTCCAGTCAAAGCGACCCATGGGCCGATCGATCCATTTTTCATAAATCAGTCTTATGTCTAGGCCTAAACCCTCCTCGGCCCATCCACAGAAGGAGATCTCCCATGTAAACACGTAAAAACCTAAACTTAATGGCAAAACCATATATAAGATATAATTCTCCCATAATAGAGGTATGAAAATCAGAACCTAGTTGTTTTTCTCTGCATTGTCCATCCTCACCTTCACAAAGAGACTTACTTGAGCGTCGGAGGGACTAATCGGGATATAACCCCCGACGTGCCTTCCTTGTTTTGCAGGTGTCTTCACGTCGAGCTCATCACAGAAAGCAGCAGACTCATAGAGCAGAACGACAACGTTCAGTTTAACCAAAATTCGGCAGAACCAATTAGCGCCCACCGTGGGGCTCGACTTCTGGGCATCACGTCCAGAAACATACAGATCAGTCAGGCGACGGCGATGAACCCTGATATAGCCGCTGTTGCGGC
Source organism: Erythroxylum foetidum (assembly GCA_026546835.1). Lineage (NCBI taxonomy): Eukaryota > Viridiplantae > Streptophyta > Magnoliopsida > Malpighiales > Erythroxylaceae > Erythroxylum > Erythroxylum foetidum. The sequence continues at coordinate 18,991 of JANZLF010000031.1, forward strand.
TCTGGCGATGCAACGCATGGGTTTGCAGCTACCTGCAATTCTGCCGCCTGCACCACATGTTTCCCGCACGGAATCCTCAGATCCTAACGATCAACCACAACCTCAGGATTTGGAACAAGAAGAACAGAGTGTCGCTTTAGAGGATAACGTTGCACTCAATATGCACCCTCCTCAACGTATCCTCGGTTTGGGCATGGTCCCGGAGGGATTTCTCCTTGAGCACCCTCTCCGACTCAAGCCGCCCTCGCAACGCCGCATATTCCTCGGACAGCTTGTTCCTAGCTGCCATTGCCCTTACCCTTTCGGCCTCCTCCCCGGTGAGCCGAGCCTTCAAGGAGCTCCTCTCCTCCTCTCCTGAAGCAAGCTGGGCTCTCAGGACATCGCGCTCCTCCTCCCAGAGTTTCTTGTCCTCCTCCAAGGAAGAAAGTTGAGCCCGGGAGAAGTCTCTTTCCTCCCTGACCTCCGAGAGCTCTGTCTTCAAACCGTCCACCTGCTTCAGGAGGGAATTGATCTCCCGATTCAACAGATCGATTCGTTGATGCGTGTACAAAGTGAGAGCCACATCCCTTATAGAATTGCGGATGGCGCGACTCATCATCTCCTCCAGACTTAACTCATCAAAGCGCTCCTCGTCTGAAGGAGGAATAACCTTCTCAGCGAGATGACGAGCCACTTCGGCATCAACAATCGAGGCAGTCTTCTCGAGGCTAATCGCCACCTCCCACTTGTCGTCGCTCCCTACCGGCTTCTTCCCTTTTTCCTGGGCAGACGAGGCAGCACAGTCTCCTGCTTTCCCTTTCCCCTTGTTTCGATCCAAGGGGCAAGGAGGTCGGTCGACTACTTGGGGAGGTCGGTCAACTACCTGAGCCCCCTTCTCCTCTTTAAAGGTCGTTCAACCTCCTCCTCCTCCTCCTCCTCGATCACGACCAGGTACTCATCGGGCGGGACGACCACAGCAGGGGCCACGGGCGGCTCGGAGACGATCGGAGGAACACCCCGTTGCCAGGAAGCAATTGGCCGAACAACCATCGAACCGGCCTCCCTCCTATCTCCCTGACCTCTGACTCCCGAAGGCCCCGTGACCTGACGCTTACCCTTGGCAGACTTCGGAGGGCCGGGGAAAGTATTAACCTTGACCATGCCTACACAAACAAAGAAAGCATGTTAGAAATCGAACCAAAACTTACAAGTAAGAAAAACAAATCAATCACGAGGGGTCAACCAGGCGGGGCAGTTCCCTCTCCTAGCCCGCCAACTTGCGGCGGGGGGTCAATCAGAAGAGAGTTGG
>JANZLF010000031.1:23434-36708 GCA_026546835.1 Erythroxylum foetidum
GGTTCGGGTTGGGCCGGGTCGGGTCGGGTCTGATCTGGTTGGGTCGGGGCGAGTCCCCATCGGGGATGGAGACTATAATCTCCATCCCCGCCCCGAATATAATGGGAAAAAATTTCCATCCCCTACCCCGTTTATTCGGGGCAAAATGTGCCCCCATATCCGCCCCGTTCAGGTCGGGGAATATCGGATCCCCATCGAGGCGGGGCTTTTTGTCATCCCCGATTCATAATGTAAGTTAGGAAGGCTGGTTAGATTAGAGAAAAAGACAAAGATACTTTATTATGCAAAGACCTTGAAAAGTCCACATGAACCACTGATTGCGATATGCAGACAAAGATTAGTACACAATTACATGAACTATCCCATTCAGTGGATCCACAAGACTTATCAGGAAAAGAGGAATGAGCGTTGACGGAGAAAGGGTGCAAAGAGAAAACTGAGCAAGTTATGTGATGATTGCCCACTGAGGACTCCAAGAAGCCACTTAGCAGGAGCGGCCATTTGATAGGAAGGAACAGACTTTTGACCACATGCATGCTTTTCCACTTGTTATGGGGCCTTGGAAATGGACGTGAATCCAGGGCCCTCTCATCCAACACTCGCTCCTAATGAAACTATGGCCATTTTGAGCCACAAACCTTAATCTGCAAAGGCAATCCATGATCTTGCCCCTTAGAAGCACGTCTCTTTTGCTTTTTGGGGCTGACGATTCCCCTGCTTATGGACAGCTAGAGTCCCATCCCATGGATTGTTGTTGACAAAATAAGCAAAAAAGCATACTGCAATTGTGTTTCATTTGGTTTTGGATCAATCACACGAGTTCAGTTATGATAAGAAACGTAGAAGAAACTCTTTAAGAATATACTAAAACCAACGTAAATCTTATGAGAAAGTTAATTTATTAAGATTTTTTGTTATTTAAGTTGTTTGTAAGAATGCATTGTCAAAGTGTTTAGCCTTAGATCGATTTTAGGCTTAGGAATTTGAATTTCAGGGCTAGACGATGGTATCTCCAATGAACATAATATCATATTGTACTGGCCGAAAAATGATACCAAGAGAGAGAGTTGTATAGCATGCTTTAGTACTAAAAGAGAGTTTTATAGGGAGCTTTGGTATTGGCCACTACTAACTCTTTTAATTAGTACCAATTGATAACTAAGGGCTGTTTGATTCTTTTTTTTTCTTGTTTTTTGTTATCGTTTTTATAAAAAGAAAAACAGGTAAGTAAAACGTGTTTGGTCAAATAGTCAAATACCAATTTGAATTGTAACTTTTTAGAAGTTACAAGATTAAATTATAAAAACCTAAAATTTCTCCTAAATAGAATAATAATTATCTATAAATCAAAAGAAATGGCTTCGTAAAATTGTCTACAAATTATTTGATAAATAATAAAAATAGAAATAAGAATGAATTGAATAAAATTTTTATGTAGTTAGACTTTAAAAAGTAATTATAAATTATATAACTAAATATATGAATTTAACATAATTTAAATATTTATATATTTTATATATTTCATATTGAAAATGCATATACTTTTCAGTACATACACATGAAAAATTATTATATTAATTTTTGAAATATAAAAAATAACATTTGAAATTAAACTTTCTCATTATAAATGCATGTTTTTTATTTTGTATTATTCTTAGCTTTGTATTTGTATAAGAATGATCTTTTTCTTATATTAATTGTTGTGGTTATTGTTTATATAAGAAATGTAAAAAAAATATTAATAGGGACAAAAAATAGCTCTCATATCAAATTTAAATTATTATGATTTCTTAAGAAATAGTTGAAATAAAGTTAAAAATTATACCGTAAAGAAACTACTTTATAATTTTATAAAATTTAAGAACTATTTGTAATTTTAAAATTTTATTTAAAATAATACTGAGTATAGACCGATACTGATATCTTACTACACTATAACTAAATTCAATACCAAGTTTAGTAAGATATTGATTACATTGGATATATTATTTCTTTAGAAGGTGCATTCAACCTTGGAGCGTAATAGATTAAGTGGCATAAAAAATGTATGCTTATGATTAGAATGGCATCCAAGAAAGTGGTGACAAGTAAATACAACAAACTTAATTTATGGCTACAAAAAACATAGTTAATTGTCTAAAAAAAGTCACATATATAGTTATTTGCTACATTCATGTTTCATCGTATAAAAAGTTGCTAAAGCCCCGTAGTTGAAAATTACGGGCAACATTTTCAAAAATTGTATACAAGAACTAGTAGCTATGAATTTTTTTTATAGCTAAAGCATTAACAAAACATAGCTAAAAATTGAATATAGGCAAGAAAAACTGGAAAAAAAATGATTGACGACGAAAATAAAACATAGCTAATAATTTTTTGCTTCATTTTTATCTTTGTAATTAAATACTATTAGCTACGTTTTTCATAACGTAGCTAAATATTATTAGTTACGTTTTATGTAACATAGCTAAAAAAATTTAGTTATGTTTTTAGAAACGCAAAAAAATATTTTTACTTGCATTTTTTAAAATGTAGTTAAATATTTTTAGCTATTTTGTGAAAGTACTAATCTAGCTTACCAAATAATATTATATTTTAAAATCTATCTAAATATAGTTAATTTTTATCTTGTAAGATAAAACTTTGCCTTGATGTATTTATAAGCACTTGACCGATCGCAAATTTTTTTGTTACATTTTCTTCCAGAGTATTTCTTAATAATTTAAGTGAGTTTGTATGGTAAGTTGACAATGGTCGCTCTTCTTGAAATTCCATATTAGAAAGTCAACTGTAGTAAGTAATTAATATCCCAAGTAAAATGGTTGATTGAATAACACCATCTGATCTGCCCTAAAAAAAAAAAAAAACACCATCTGATCTGGAATAAACTCAATAGTAGTAGTTAAGTTTATAGTTTATTAGCTTTTACTCTCCTTATGCGTTATATATTATGTTCCTATTGTCAGATTTTGTTTTGATCTTTAATTTTTGAGTTGTAAATTAAAGAAATAGAACCCTCGTCAGAATTATAAATTTGGTGGGGATGAAACATGTAATTGTTTCTTTTTTTTGTTCCAGTCCAAGTAGCCTGACAATTATTCATTACAATTCTAGGTCAGGGAGAGTGAAGCCTTGGCATAAGGAGAAGGGGTGCTTTCTTGCGAATAACAACTGAATTGACCTCACTCATGTCCAAGTCTTGTGGAATTTCACCGTTAGGTAGCTCCCAATCAAACCAGTACAACAGGTTTGCCAATACGCACTCCATTTCTGCAATTGCCAACCGCATAACAGGGCAAACTCTTCTTCCACCACCGAATGGCATCAGTTGACCATCTAAGAAATTTATTGAACTTTCAGCAAATCTTTCCGGAATGAACTCCTCAGGCTTGTCCCAAACATTGGGGTCCCTGTGAATTCCCCATGTACTAATCAACACTCTGGTTTTGCGAGGAATGTCGTAGCGTCCTAATTTAGCAGTTGACCTTGTTTCTCATATAATTATAGCCACAAAATGTAACCTTATGGACTCCTTCATGATACATTTTAGGAACGACATCTCATTGACATCAGATTCACAAACCTCTGATTTCTCTCCTGCCACTCTTCTTATCTCTTCTTGAGCTTTCCTCATAATGCTAGGATTCCTGACAAGTTCAGCCATTGCCCATTCCAATGTTGCTGCAGTTGTATCAGTTCCTCCAACAAACATGGACTGCAATTAAAGAAAAGAGATTGTCAGTGTTACTATTAGTTGTCTTTGCAAAAGGGATAGCAGGACAGAAGAGGCAAATAATGAGTAAGAGAACATTAGGATTGCTTTGATATTATCTGGGGTAAGATCTAAGCTAACGAAGCCATCCTTCTGAAGACGGAGTAGAATATATACGAAATCTTGCTCATCAGAGTTTTCACTTTCTCGATGTTGTTCAATCACTTGATCAAGAAACTCATCTAATGCTCGAAAAGTGTTATCCAGTCTTGCATTGAACCCACTTAGAACATCCATCCATCCTAATGAGGGAACCGTATCTTTGAAGCATAAACTGCCTAAAAGATCTATCCACCCCTTTGCCAAATCTCCAAAGTTCTTTTTTCCACTTTCTTCTTCGTACACTTGACCCAGTGCAGTTCTTGATGTCATGTTGTTGGAAACACTGAGAAGCATCCTGCTGAGATTAATCACAGCTCCATCTAGACAAGAACGTTTTATTTTCTCTACCAACTTGGCAACTTCTAGTTCCCTAACAAATTGAAATGACTGCACTCGTTTCTGGCTCAGGAGTTCAACAACACAGATCTTCCTCACTTGCTTCCAATACTCGCCGTAGGTACAGAAGGTCAAATCACGGTATTGGTAGGTTATAACCTCCAAAGCCTTTGCTTGAGACCTGCCTGCAAATGCAAGATCATGAGTCTTCATAATCCCTTCAGCTACATCTGCAGACGAGACGATGACTGTTGGAGCCTTCCCAAAATAGAGAAGCATTAAAGGCCCATACTTTGCAGAGAGCGCCTGGAACGAGCGATGAGGGAGTTTGCCTACCTAGTAAAGGTTTCCAATTATCGGCAGCTTTGGCGGGGATGGAGGCAAATTTAGCTCCTCCCTGTTGAAGAGGTAAAGCAAGTAAAAAGCAGGGAAGAGGAATAGAACAACAAAAAAGGAAAAGATAAAACATTATTCTTGTGTCTTGTGCAACTCTTGACTTCACCAATGATATATAATTATAGCAACCATTTCCTCGTATGTCTCTTTAGAAAAATGAGAGGAGGCTTTGGAAGACTGAACTACTTGTGTACACTGTACAAGCTACTAATTAATGAAGCAAGTAAGTAAGAGAACAAAGTTACTGAATAATACTCTCTTATTCAGCTTGTATCGTATCCAATCATTATATACAGAATACTAACTACAAAAATCTAACAAACAGAATACTAACGCCTAACAGTACTAACCTTTAACAGTAACTGTACACTATCTGTTAATTAGCTAATTATATACAAGTGACTGAATAATTAAGAATTATATCTTTCACACACCCCCCTAAGTTGCAGATGGATGAGGAACTAATCCCAAATTGGAAATAAACTGATGAAACTGAGGAGTTGCCAAGGATTTAGTGAAAATATCAGCAACGTGACCATGTGTAGAAACATAACGAGGATTAATAAAACCTTCCTTAAACTTCTGACATACAATGTGGCAATCAATGTCGAGATGCTTGGTCCATTCATGAAAAACCAGATTAGCTGTGATATGAAGAGCCGATTGATTGTCACACCAAAGATCAATGGGTAAAGAAGCAACAACTCTAAAATCTTTCAGTAAATATACCGACTATTGAAGCTCACAAACAGCAGTACCCATACTCCGATATTCTACCTCACAACTGGACCGTGAGACAGTGTTCTGTTTCTTACTTTTCCAACTAATCAAAGAATTCCCCAAAAACATGCAATAACCACTAATAGACTTCCTAGTAATCAGACAAGATGCCCAATCACTATCACAATAAGCAGTCAATTAAACATTACAATCATGATTATAGAACAAACCTCTATTCTTGGTTCCAGCCAGAAACCGCAGCACATGTAAAGCTCCTTCCTAATGAGCAACCGTTGGAGAAGCCACAAATTGACTAAGTTGCTGCACACTGAAAGTGATATCAGTTCTAGTCATATTTAAGTACAATAATCTCCCAACTAATCTTCTATATTTATCAGCATCTTGAAACAATGCACTCTTCCCATCAAATCTATGATTACGAGGTAATGGAGTAGGAACAACACCGGAATCAGTAAAACCACAGTCAGTCAAAATATCCAGCAAATATTTTCTTTGAGAAATGAAAGTACCCCTAGGAGTCCTAGTCACTTCAATGCCCAAAAAATATTTAACATTGCCTAGATCTTTAATAGTAAACAGAGAGTGCAAAAACTGCTTAGCTGCAATAATATCTGTTTCACAAGTGCTACCAATTAACACATCATTAACATAAACCAAGAGAGCCATAAAACCACCTTTAGTATCGTTAGTGAACAAACAATGATCATTTATTGACTGAACAAACCCATACTGCAAAAGCTGAGTAGTGAACTCTGAATTCCACTCTCTAGAGGCTTGCTTCAAACCATATAAAGACTTCTTCAAACGACACACCTCTCCTGCACCAGCCTTGGTATAACCTTCTGGCGGAATCAAATAAACTTCCTCCATGAGATGTCCATGCAAGAAAGCATTATTAATATCTAATTGATGCACAAACCAATTCATCTTAGTTGCTATAGCCAAAAAAGTTCTCACCGTGAATAATTTAGCCACTGGAGAAAAACTATTAAAGAAATCAATCCCAGCAGTTTGATTATACCCTTTTGCCACTAATCGGGCTTTATACCTTTCCACAGAACCATCAGGGTTAAACTTAATTTTGTAAACCCATTTGGACCTAATGGCCCTCTTCCCAGGTGGAAGCTTGGTGATATCCCAAGTCTGATTCTGTTCAAGGGCCAACAATTCTTTATTCATAGCCTCTACCCATTCAGGATGTTTAACAGCTTGACTAAAACTCTGTGGTTCCACACATTTATTGACATTAGTCATAAAAGCTGTATAAATTGGAGCAATTTCAACAACTTCATCAGAAACAGTACAACTTACATAGTCTTTCATCCAAATAGGCAATTGCTTCTGCCTGGAACTCAGTCGAAGTGGTAGAGCAGGTATAGGAGCTTCAGGAACATCTTCTGCCACAGTATCAACCGAATCATGATCAACATGAGCATCAGCCAAATCAGACGAATCAGCAGGAAACTGACTAGGTAGATCAGCTATAGCATGGTCAACAGGAGCAACAGAAAAGTGTGGATCCAAGACAGCAGGAGCAGGACCAATATCTGAAGCTAAAAGATCATAAATGGGAGTGAGAGAAGTAGCATGTTCAGTAAAAGGAAATACCTTTTCATAGAATCTCACATATCTGGAGCTAAACAACAAATTAGTATCTAAAGCATAAACCTTATATGCTTTCTGACCAGAAGCATAACCGAGCATAATACATTTCTGGGCTCTAGCCTCAAATTTTCCTTTCTTCGGAGTTGTATCTGTGGCATAACAAAGACAACCAAAGGTCTTCAAATAATGATAATCTGGAATTCTGTGATACAACACCTCAAAAGGAGTCTTCCAGCCCAGAACTGAAGAAGGTAAGCGATTGATGATATAAGCAGCCGTCAAAATTTCTTCTCCCCAAAACCTCTTAGGAAATTTAGCTTGAAACATTAATGCTCGAGCAACCTCCAATAAATGCTTATGTTTCCGCTCCACCACCCCATTTTGCTGAAGAGTATAAGAACATGTCCATTGATGAAGAATCCCTTTGGCAGCAAAGAAATCTTCACAAGAATGATTAACAAATTCAACTCCATTATCTGACCTTATTTTCTTGACCTTACTGTCAAACTGATTCTCCACCATAGTGATAAAACTGTGCAAGGCTTCAGAAGCTTGAGACTTGTATTTTAACATGATAGCCCAAGTATCCCTGCTAAAATCATCAACCACAGTTAAAACATAGTGATAAGAAGTAAGACTTGCCTGTTGATATGGTCCCCAGAGATCAATATGTAAAAGCTCCAATACATGAGTAGTAAACCCATCAGTCACAGGAAAAGGCAACCGATGCTGTTTAGCCAGATGACAAACATCGCATGGATCATCCAAGTTTTTAATATCAAGATAACCAATATGCTGTAACACCTTGAAAGGAGCATGCCCAAGCCGTGAATGCCACAAAGTATCATTATTATTTATTTGAGAGGAAGTCATACATGAATTAAAGAATACAAGGTTTGAGAAAAAAGAACAATCAACCTTATTCGTGGGAGTATGGTTTACAAAAGTGTTCAAATAGCTATGTATTACAAAAGAATCAAAGGATTTTGATGTGAGGAAATACAAGGTGCCCACTACAGCTCCTACAGCAATGATTTTATTACTTTTCAGGTCCTGTATGAGACAATGGGAAGGAAAGAAAGTAAAGCAAACATTAGCACTATCAACAAGTTTCTGAACTAATAGTAAGTTGAATTTAAACGAAGGAAGGTATAAGACATGGTCTAGAACAAGAGTAGGATGTAGCATAACATGACTGGCATGGGTAGCTATCTGTGTACTAGAATCGGGTAACTACACTAACATATTGTGTCTAAGTGGCCTCCTGTGTTGCATAAGCATATCATCACAACACATATGACTGGATGCTCCAGTATCAATAATCCAAACACTTCTATCAAAAAAACTCAACTCATGTAGTGCTATATCAGCATTACCTGCAAAAGCAAAATTGGAGAATTCCTTTCCTGCACCACCAGCTATCGGCAGCTTTCCATTCACAAGCTTAGCCAATTCCTATTGCATAAGTTGCATTTGTATCATCAAACTCCCAAGGTCTCTGCTGTCAGAAGATGGTTGTGAATCAAAAGGTTTCTCAACAATATCAGCTACCATATTAACACTGGCCTTTTTAAAACCATTTCCTTTCTTCTTTTTAAACTCTTCATACCATTCAGGATAACCATGAAGCTTAAAACAAGTCTCCCTGGTATGTCCCATACCGTGGCAATGATCACATTGCTTGTCAGACTTCTTCCCAGAACCCTTCTTCCTGTTGCTAGTCTTATCATCCCCTTTTAGCAAACAACACAACATCTGGAGTTTCAGCAGAAAAAGTCAAATTCACTGCTCGTTGGCTTTCCACGCGCAAGACCATACTATATGCTCGATCAATATCAGGTGTGGGATATAGATTAAGGATTTGACTTCGAACACCATCAAACGTCCTGTTCAACCCCATCAGAAATTGTAGTAACTTTGACACATCAGCCCTCTCCTTAAGCTTCTCAACCATTTTTGCACAGCAAGAACAACCAGTGCATTCACAACCAGGTAAAGGCATGAGTCTGTCAAACTCATCCCAGCATTGATTGAGTTTACTGAAATAATGTGTCACCGAATTATTACCTTGTTCAGTAGAGATCATTTCACGCTGCACCTGATACATTTGAGGTGTATTACTCACCCCAAAGCGTTTCTCTAAAACCTCCCACAAATGCTTGGTGCTCGGTGAATAAACAAAACTGTCCCCTAGCTCCTTAGAAATAGAATTCCGAAGCCAAGATTTGAGCATTGAGTCAACCTTCTTCCACTTCCGATACCAGATTAGATCTGTAGGTGGATCGAGCGTACCGTCAATAAAGCACAACTTGTCTTTAGCCTCAAGAGAAGTCTTGATGGCTGTGCTCCAGCTGAAATAATTTGATCATGTCAAAGGTGTAAGCACCAACGCCATTCCAGGGTGATCGGAGGGTTGGAGCAAATAGGGATCTTCATCTGCAAAAACACTGTGTCGAGGACGAGTTTCCACACGATCTGCCATGGCCGAGCAAAACCGTTGTTGAAATCAACAAATATCGTCGTCGTCTTTGTTGGAATCAAGAAATCGCCACCCTCACCTTCGTAGAATCAAGAAAGCCCTCTTTTTCTTTTCGGAATCAACGAACCCTAACTTTATGTGGCTTTGATACTATGTACAAACTACTAATGAAGTAAGTAAGTAAGTAAAGCAGAGGTACTGAATAATACACTCATATTCAGCTTGTTCCGTATACAGTCATTATATACAAAACTACAAAAGTTTAACAGAATACTAACGCCTAACAATACTAACATTTAACAGTAACTGTACACTATCGTTTAACAACTAATTATATACAAAAGACTGAATAATTATCTAACTAATTACATCTTCCACATCCAATTCTAAAAAAGAAGTTCTCTAATGACTGACACCATAGTATTTACCATCTGATGGTGCTCACTAGAAATGAAAAAAACTACTTTGGAATAACCATGTAATCATGCGAGGTGCAAGCTGTGAAAAACTACCCATAATTTCGCCTCTAGTAAGTTGACAAATTTAAAAGTTGCAAAATTCAATATTTGACAGTCAACAGTTTTGCGACTTAAGATAAAATCTGTAGTTAGAACTTAGAAGACAGATCCCACTTCCCACACGAAAGTAAATCATACGTGTCAACAAGCAAATAAGTTTGAAACAATTAACATCACGTGCATCGTACGTGTCTTATACTAGGGGACATACAATCCAGCAAATATATAATACTTATATAGAGTAGATGAAGCCATCAAAATTACAGTCAATAAGGCTTCAAAAGCTTCGAAGTGGTGCGCAGTTTAAGAGTTAAGATTGAAGTATCGTGTTCATCACGGTGCTTCATCACTTAATGTGTTCATAAAGGCATGGACTGACTGGAGAAAGAAGACTTAACATGTTCATCACTTCGGCAGTAAATGGTAGGATAAGGGGTTCATAAAGACATGAACTGACCGGAGAACGATAACTTCCGAAAAATAAGTAAATGGTAGGTTAAGGTTTTATATGTAGAAGAAAACAAAATTATATTTTGATGTGAGTAGTCCCCTCTAATAATTTTTTTTAAAAAAAAATTTTCCGATAAAGAAAACGATTAATTCTTTAGACCTGCTCGTCACTCTAAAATATTATGTTCTTCATCACTTGCTGACCCTCAATAAGCGATTGAGAGAAGAAATGAATTATCTTATCATGAAACAATTCTTATTATTATATTGGTAAGACAAATCAATACACAAAAAAATGTCAAAGAATTAGAGAAATAAATACTATAATTAATATTTACTTTTTTGATTTATTTTCGGACTATAATTTTGAAATAAAAATTCTCTCATATTTTAGTTTAAATATTTATATAAGTGTATCTATAAATGAATCAAAATGTTACAAGGGCAGACATTATTATTTTTTAATTAAATCACATCTTACCGTTTTATAATCACTTTGAAAATAATTCATAAGAAAAAATGTCTATAAAGACATGGACAAATAATCAATACTAAGCAAAGACTTTTTCATGTCTTGCCGTATTAATCACTTGGAAAATAATTCATAAGCAAAGGTATCTGCAAAGATATGGATAAATGGACAAACATGAACCAAGAAAAATTAAAATTAAATTAATACAAGCTAGGAAAAAATTAAATTAATTAATTTCTTATATAATTTATTTAAAAATTTAAAAATTTAATAATTTATATATAATTTATGAGATAAACAATATAAGTAATTATATATATACATATATGTATCACTATTCTTCAATCAAATTACATCTTATCATGGCTGATCATTTTAGAAATAATTTGGTAGGTAAAAATGTACACAAAGACATGGAATAACAGAAGAAAGAGTTAGAAAAATTAGTGAGAAAAAAACAGAAAATTGTTGTAACATATGTGGCCCTCCAACTAATATGTTTAATGCCCATATTCGAGCTTAAATGGTCAACAAAACTTGGTTGTAGCACATGTCACCCTCCAACTAATATGTTTAATGCCCATATTCGAGCTTGAATGGTCAACAAAAGTTGGTTGTAGCACATGTCACCCTCCAACTAATATGTTTAATGCCCATATTCAACCTTGAATTGACATCTTTTAGCACATGTCACCCTCCAACAAAAGATGGGTTTGGCTTAACTTTTAGTTTTCTTGTCCCTAAATGTGTGAGTTCTAATTGTAAATTATAGTAACAACGGATCTTGGAAGAAGAAAGAAATATTAAGTACAATGGGGTTGCTTAGCATCATTCTTAAAATCAAAAGTAAGGAGAAGGAAATGCGTTTACTTATTGTGGGTGCCCTCTTTTGTCTTTGTCTCTTTGTTATATGTAAGTATATACAATGTTTTGAAATCCTTGTAAGCCGTTTAGGGGCCTTGACAATTATGGGAAGACGACAATTGTACTGAAGATCAATGGGGAAGATACTAGCGTTATTAGCAGCCTAACCTTTGGCTTAAATATCAAAACTATCAATTTCTCTCTTTATAGTTGGAGATACCATTATTTCCAGCACATCTGAAATGCAAAATGTCCTACCTTTAACTGTGATTTGAACTATTGATTTATGTAATTGGAAGTGACCAAATAAGTTTATGACCAAACATTAATATATATACACGCACGAGTGTGCGTGTATGTGTGTGTGTGTAATGTCCTTGAATCAATAAGAAGTGCATTTGTGGCTAATATGGTAACTATAGTGAAGTAATGTATGCACAAGCATGTTACTTGTGGTGGAGTGTGTTGGACTAACATAAAAAAATGGTATTGTTGCTTATCAGGTATACCATGAACATATGGGATGTCAGGGGCAAAAATCGATTAGATCGTATTGGAGGAATTACTTTGAACAAACTGATGATGGCTTGTTTTGGGTAGTCGACAACTCTGATATGAGGAGGTTAGATGATTGCAAGATGGAACTTGACAATCTTTTGAAAGAAGAGAAATTGTCTTATCAAGGTTTCTCCTTTTATATTGTTGTCATTTTGACCTTCGGATCTCGTCCAGCCTATATCCAGGGAGAAGGAGCTGGTCAAAAAATTTATTGAAATGAATGAGATATAAAAATACAAATTCGGGAAGCTTCTTCTACATTAAGGAGAAGCTAAAATGATAACAATATAAGCCCATGAAAACCTTAAACCACAAAAATAGTAAAAGCTTTAACAATCCAGTGACTTTCCTTTAGAAGGTAAGGAAATTCCTCTCATCTAAAGAGACTCCTGAAACTTCCAAAATTAGGGTAAAACTCTTTATCTAAATTTTAAAAGTTGAAATTGTTGAATTATTTTAAATTTTAAAAATTATAATATAAATTATTCATCAAATTGGTTGTTAACATGTAACAACTTTTAGAATATGATTTGTCATTATAAATATTTAATTATAATAATCATATATAAAAAAATTGGGTTCCTTTTAATAAATATATACTTCACTATAATAATCACATAGAAAACTTTTTAGTTTTATATACGAGATTTAAATTTAATATTTCAATTCAATTTTAGCTTGACATCATATGGAATAATATTTTTGGTTCAGCCTCATTTATTAATTTTTTATTTATTAGTAATCTTTTTTAGTTGAAAAATGAAGTACATATTTAAATATCATGTTTGAAATTTCTATTTTTCTTTAATTCCTATTCTATACATTGGTTACTTACTTTTATTCCTTAGAGAGTTTCATTAGAATGCTGAATAACATTCAAGAAATAATATCATTTATAATTGAGCATAAAAAATTTACACAAGTATCAACTCTATTTAAGAAATTGAAATAAAAATAAAAATTGGTATTATAGACATGAAC
>JANZLF010000031.1:41618-54749 GCA_026546835.1 Erythroxylum foetidum
CGCAAACTCACCCAAAATTGCATTTATTTTTCAGGACTGATAGATTAGACTCCTAGCTCCAGAGATAGACTTTTCCTACCTTGTGAGCACGGTGGCAAGAGAAGTGATGACACACAGGTCGGTCAGCTGGGATTTATTTTGAGGATAGCATAGTATAGACTTTTGTATCAGTTTCCTTTTCGGGGTATTGTATTTAGACTGTAGGGAATTGATAGACTGGTCTATATTTCTGTTTAATGTTTTGAAATGAGAAAAGCATTATGGTTTTAAAAATTTCAGTGATTTTGATATTGCGGTTTTATTGTATTGATGCCATATGGATAATAGTAGCGATCGATTGTAGTACACCCTTATCATCGGATATGTGTCGGAATGACCCACGGGCGTCCCGGTGCGTACCCTGCGGTAAGGGGGCGCTACAGCTGAAGGCTTGCAGGAAAGCCATGTAAAGCATTTAATGCATGAACATTTTTTATTATAAAGATGAATCTAGGCTTTTATTTTCTTCAAGAGCTGATAGGCATGACAAACATCAGCCTAGTGCCTGTAATTCCAGTATCCATTAGATCCAGCAATGAGGATGACCCACCTGGTACCCGTGGAATCATCGTCAGCATGACTGAATAATCTAGAAGAAACTTCTGAAGGCAATCGGAGAAAATCTCCGACGGTTAATCGACTACTGACAGAGACATCAGGCAGAACAAGCAGGAGGAAAATTAGCATGGCGAGGCGCGTCATGGTCCTGTCCACCTGGTACCCGTGGAATCATCGTCAGCATGACGGAATAATCCAGAAGAAACTTCTGAAGGCAATCGAAGAAAATCTCCGACGGTTAATTGACTACTAACAGAGACATCAGGCAGAACAAGCAGGAGGAAAATCAGCGCGGCGAGGCGCGTCATGGTCCTGTGAGGTAGTATGAATCTAGGCTTTTCATTCAATAAAAACGTTAGAAGGCAAGAAAATGGAAGGAGAAAGAGTGAGAGCTCTAATGGTGGCTGGTGTGGTGGTGATAGGGTTGTTGACAGTGTAGGCCACCGCACCACAAACAGATAGGAAAAGAACAAATACAAGTAGACAGGAATCTCGCACAAACACCAAATATATGGAAAAATTATAGCAATAGAATAATAGAGCACAAACCTGGAGTCAACCAAAAAATCACGACAAGCCCTGAAGATGAAAATGCAGTAAAGAGAAAATCTGTTTTAGATTAGAAGAAAACCTGTTGTGAAATATTAGGGAAACATATTTTTCTTGTTTTCATAAATTGATTGTGGTTTTTTAATTTTTTAAAACACCGTAACACAACAGTATCTAACCAAACATGTTTTAATAGAAAGTTTCGTTTTTAATAAAAACTACAACCAAAAATGACAAAAAAATGAAAACAAACGAAGCCTAAATAAATCCAATAACTTGGCTACCCATTACCCAAATATACACTACCATATATGAATTACTTTACCCTATTTAAGTCTTTACCCTGATCACAACAAATATATTTGAAATAATTGAACACATAAATTTAACATGAAAAATGTCTTAAATAAATTAGGGTAAAAACTATGGGAGAGTAGAAAAGTTTCACTATAAGAAATAATAGTATTTACAATCTCTCCATATTTTATACAAGAAATATGAGAAACACTCATTATTGAGCCTCACTAAGTGATACATAGATTTTGGATCTGAAGAAGGAGATTTTATGAAAAGGATGCTTTGTAGATGAATTGGGCCTCCCTCACATGGTTTTGGACAGCTAACAATTATTTGTCTAAGTCGCAATTGTTGATTTCCAGTAGTCGCAATTGTTGACCACCACCTATCATTCCAACAATCTTCTACTTAAAGATTTGATTGAGTATCAATCATATCTTCACATCCCTTTTTCTATCTTACCATTTTCATATTGCTCACGTCCTTACAAGAGGATCGACACTAAATAAACTTGTCAGTATTGATTGTCTTTGTCATAAAATCTGCTAAGTTATCTTTAGTATGAATTTTTTGCATATTTATAACTTCTTCTTTGACTTTTTTCACTAACGAAATGATATTGTACTCATAAGTATTTAGTCTTTGAATGAAACATTGGATTCCTTGTAAGATTCAAGATACTCTGACTGTCACAAAACAAAGAAATTTTGTTTGTTTGTGCTCGAGTTCTTCCAAGAGTAATTTCAACCATACTGCTTATTTATTAGCTTGTGTAACTGCTACATATTCTACTTCTATTTTTAACGTAGCAATAATTGATTGCAGTTTTGAAACCCAACGTACAGTTCTGTCAGCAAGTTTAAACGTATAACCTTTAGTAGATTTACTTTTGTAAAGATCATTTACATAATCTGAATCAACGAATCCATTGACAATAAAGTCGAATCCTTTATAGCATTATGCAACATCTGAGGTTCCCTTAATGTATCTTAGGATCTTTTTTACAGAATTCCAAAGCTTTCTACCGAGATTTGCATGTATCGACTAGCCATTCCTACTGCATGTGTAATATCTGGTCTTGTACAAATCACAAAAAACATTAAGCTTTCCACTACTGATGCATACATTATTTGAGACATCTCCATCCTCTCTTCTTCACTGTTAAGACTCATCTTAGAGGATAACTTGAAATTAATAAGAAGTGGGGGTAGAAATTGGTTTAAAATCTTATATGTTGAAATGTCGTAAGATTTTATTCAAATAATTATTTTGAGAAAGCCAAATCTTTCTATTAATTATGTCTTAGTGAATTTTGCATCCCTAAAATCTTGTTTACTAGTCCTAAGTTCTTCATATCAAGTTCCCTCGCCATTTTTTTCGTCGACTCCCGGGGCCTGCGACCAACATGTTATCTACATATAATAGCAAGATAATTAAATTAGGTTCACCAAACCTCTTGAAACATGCACAAGGATCTACATTGAGTATGTTGTATCCAAAGCTCATGATAAAGAAATAAAATCTCTTGTACTAATATTATGGTGCCTGTTTTAGACCATACAAAGATTTGTTCAACCTGCTAACTAAGTTCTCTTTGCCTTTTTTTTTCAAAATCTTCTGATTGGAGCATATAATTTCTTTGCAAGATCTTCATAATTTTTTTAACATCTAACTATTCAAGATGTAAATCAAATGTAGCACATATTGCCAAGACTACTCGAACTGTGGTGAGTTAAATCATAGGAGAAAATATTTTGTTAAAGTCGATTCCTTCTTTCTGAGCATATCCTTTCGCCACTAATCTTACATGATATCTCCCCACTTGATCATCACCATTTTGCTTAATCTTGAAAACCATTAATTTCCAATAGGCATTCTTTCATGTGGTAGTGGCACGAGCTCCCAAGTCTTATTCTTATGAAGAGTTTCAATTTATTCCTGCATTGTTGCCTTCCTCAAAATACATTTAAGTTACTCATTCTTCTTGAAGAGTTGATAGCTCCCCTTCCTTTGTCAAAAGACAGTATACAACATTACTTTCTATAATGTAATCAGAATGCCAATCTGGTCGTCTTTTTGTGCAATCTGACTAACGAATTTCTGGAACTTCATCCTTAATTGGTTATTGTGCCTCATGCTCTAAAGATGCTTCAGAAGAATCTTCTTGTTCAACTTCTCTTTCCACCTATACAATTATAGTCTTCAAATTTTCTTTTGAAGTGCTACCATCTCCTTCATCCCTTTGTAGTTGATCTCCTGCAAAGACAACATCCCTATTGTGTATGACATTATAGTTAGTGGGACCCTATAAGTGATACCCCTTTACTCTGTCAGCATATCCCATGAATATACATTTCCTGGATTTGGATCTAGCTTTATAATTGTACTTCACGTACATTGGACTTCCAAATATATGAAGGTTTGCAAAATCAATTGGTTTACCAGTCCACATCTCTATTAGTTTCTTCAACTTAATTGTAGTTGATGGAGACCGATTCACCAAATAATAAGTGGTATTGAATGTTTTTGATCAAGATTTCTTCTCTAAGCCTATAGTTTTTAACATCACTCTCGTTCTTTTTAACAAGGTTCTGTTCATCCGCTCTGTCACTTCATTTTATTAAGGAGTGTATGATATTGTGAACTATCTTTTGGTCCTTTCTTGCTTGTAGCATCTTTCAAAATCATCACCAGTATATTCTCCTTCATTACCTATCCTTAAATACTTGATCTTCTTTCCAGATTCGAGATCAACTCTAACTTTGTAGACTTTAAAGGTTGAAAACACATTTGTCTTCCTTTTGATTGGATACACCCAACATTTCTTGGAATAATCATTAATGAATGACACAAAATAATTTGCTCCTCCAAGGGTGGAACCATTGCTTGTCATACATCATAGTGATTTAATTCTAGAACAACCTTGCTTCTAGAATTTGATATGTTGAACTTCAAATAATGTTGCTTACTTATAATACAATGCTCACAAAAAGGAAGTGATACTTTTGTAAGTCTAGGAAGTAGCTTCAGCTTTGCAAGGATTCTCATTCCTTGTTCAAACATATGCCAAAGTTTCTGATGCCACATCATTATTGATCTTTCGCTTGCACTACTTGAGACAACTTGAAAAGTCTCTTCCTTTGCCATGTACAAATTTGTACCTATCTTTTCTCCCTTAATAAGTACAAGCGCTCCTCTTATTATTTTAATGAGATCATTCTCACCATTGATCTTACACCCAAGCTTATCATATAGATAGTAGGCTCTTTTTTAAGCCCTCCACAATTCGCACATCTTAAATAGTACAAATTATATCATCATACATCTTCAGCTTGATAGTTTCAATGCCAATAGTCTTTAAGGCATGATCATTACAATTGTACACATATCCTCCAAAGATATATTCATAATGATGGAACTATTCTCTTCGAGAGGTAATGTGATTTTGAGTTAAGAAGTCATACTTCAGTAAATCTTTTTCTGCCTTTATTAGTTGTTGTTGCTTCACAACATAGAGCATCTCCGTCATTATTGTTGCTTCATAACATAGAACATCTCCGTCATCAGAACAACTTGCCACATTTCCTTGAGGATTGTAAATTTTATTTAAATTCCAAAAATCTTTCCTTAGGTGATCTTACTTGCCACAATTATAGCATTTTAAATTCTTCCTACTTCTTGATTTTGATCGACCATAATTATGGCTTGCAGTTTAAACTTGTTCTGTTGATCTCTCTTTCAACACCGTCAAGAGCTCCATATATTGTGAACTTGCCTACATGTTTTCCTTATTATTATGCTGATTTTCCTTTTCTAGGATAACAACTGCAACATCATCGAACATGAAAACATCCGTAAGGATATTATTTGTTAAGGTGATGATGAGTTGATCATATGAATCAGGTAAACTTTGAAGTAGAAACTCAACACGTTCATTGGCTTTAAGTAAGTTGAGAGAACAAAGTATCAAAGGTATTGATGTGCTATGTCATTGAAGTAGATTCCGTCATACGAAGAGTATAGAGTTTCCTCTTAAGGAAAATTTTGTTGTGCAATGATTTGACCTCGTATAATTTTGTGAGATGATCTCAAACCTCCTTTGTCGCCTTCTTTTCTTCTATGTTTGACAACACCCCATCTGGTAGTGCCAGATGAAGATTTGCAATAGCATTCCTATCCATCGCGTTCCACTTAGTATTATCTATATATTAGGTCGGCCTTTCACTTATAGCCGCTAGATAATTATCTTTTCTCAAGATAGCCTTCATTTTTAACTTCTATAATGAGAAATTACTCTCGTTGAATTTTTCTATATCAAAATTTGCCACCATTGCTTCTATCATAAATTTCTTTGATCAAAGAATTAGCTCCCACTATTTTATATGAATAGTAATCATATACGTGAATAATAAAATAGTGACCGTTCACATAAATAGTAACCATACATGTAAATAGTAACAATACACATGAATAATGCCCAGTATCTTCAAATAGTGATCTAATTTTTTTTCCTAATGTAGAGGATACACTATTCAATGATAAGCACGAAGCATAAGATAAGTAGATCTACACACCCAAACTGAGCTCTGATATCACTTGTTGAGAAAATTAATCAGATTAGAGTAGGATCATAGTAAATAAATTTAATATAATTGAACATACAAATTTTACGTGAAAACCCCTTAAATGAATTGGGATAAAAATCAAGGGCAAGAGTAGAAAAGTTTCATTATAAGAAGTAATAGTAGTTATAATCTCTCTATATTTAACACAAGAAATATGAGAAACACTCTCTATTGACCCTTGGTAAGTGATACAGAGATTTTGGTTCTGAAGAATGAGATTTTCTAAGAAGGATGATTTGCAAATGAACTGAGGGAGGCCTATTTATATGCCTCCCTCACGCGGTTTTGGAAAGATAACAATTAGTTATCTAAGCCGTAATTGTTGATTCCCAGTAATCGCAATTGTTGACCACTGCCTATCATTCCAACATGCACGTTATCTCTC
The DNA here is from genome assembly GCA_026546835.1 of Erythroxylum foetidum. Classification (NCBI taxonomy): domain Eukaryota; kingdom Viridiplantae; phylum Streptophyta; class Magnoliopsida; order Malpighiales; family Erythroxylaceae; genus Erythroxylum; species Erythroxylum foetidum. Next base: position 48,072 of record JANZLF010000031.1, read on the forward strand.
TCAATTACGTCATCATATTATGTCCTGGAAGCATCATCTCTCCTCTAACTTGTCGTTTGCAACTAGCTACATCTTTGTTTATCTACAATTGGGAAGCTAGGTGTTATTTGAAGGTTAGGTGTTCTCTGTATCCTCTCCTCTCGTCTTCGTTGTTTCAAGGTTAGGCATTGTTCACAGATTAGGTGTTTTCATGTCTTTATATAAAGATGACAATTATGTTTTGTTTGTTTGTTCCATTATATATCACAATTGTATTTTGGTTTGATATTTCAATCGGTTTGATGTTTTAACTTTTCATGTAGGAAATTTGTAATACCCAGAAAGCACAACTGAAGCCTATGGGTTTTTAGTTCTAGATTAGCAAGAGAATATGTGAAAGAAGTTTAAGAAGTTTCTAATAGTATATTTAGGTAAAATTTAACTCACTAGTACTAATATATTTACTAGTAAGATGGTTAAAGCTTACAAATATAAAAGTATTAACATCGGTATCATCAATTCTATATTTGTACAACATGCATTGTTAGTTTATATCCTTGTAGCCAATCAATTGGATGCAAATTAATGTATGACATTATTTTTAATTAATGAAAAGACTTTCTTTATCTTTATGTATTAATTCAATTACATTTGATGTTTTAATACTAAAGGTAAAATCCCTAGAATAATTACTGTGTAATTGAAATTATGATGAGATCATAATTGTGAGATTCAATTTACGTTTAAATATTATTCCTAAATGTTCCTAGTTATAGTTTCATCAAGACATGATATTGATGAAATAGTAAAACTAGCATACATTATGTTTCTTTCTTATAAAGAAAGTAATTGTTCTCATAAACTAAAATATGGAGATATTTAAACTAATGTGTGCATGATCATTAGAGAATAAGTTACTGAACTAACCTAACTATGAGAATCTCGAATGGAATATTACTTATGTGTCTATGAATTTTCTCATAATGATAATTGTATAATTGATCTTTAGACTTGAGATTACCAAGGTACCTCGTGTGGAAATTACTGTATTTTGATGCTATTTATGAATCGCCCTAGGATAATTTAGTCGATAGTAATTAGAGTATGAACCATAAGGAAATAGTTGAGTAAGTCAATAAAGGATTTGTTACTTTAAAATAATTAGAAATAATATTCTACTATTTTTGATTAGTAGTGATTTATGAAATTCTCTGGTCAGAGTGAATGACATTTGAAAAGGTATTTTCAAAATTTAACTATAAATTAATTATTACTTAGCAAGAGCGAATATGATTGGACCAAAAAAGTAGATCTATATCTATACTCTGCCTAATTGGAATATTGGATGACAGAATGATTAAATACATCATAACTATGCATGGACATGTTAAATCAAACCATTTGATATTCCTGATATTTAGGCAGTCATGATATGTTGTTAGACATCTATCTTAATCATAATTATAAATTGTTTAACTAGAGAATTAAAGATAAATTAAAAGGAGTTTTAATTTATCTAATTCTAATTCTAATTGTGAATTGGAATCAGAGTTTACAACCATTGTGAATATATTAGGAACTTAATAAGTTACACATTAAAACACAATTTGTGAAAGAAAAAATAATTTAATTAAGTTGGACTTAATTGTAAAGTTTGATAAACTTTAAAAATCAAATACGAAATATTTGATTTTATTAAAATTATATTAATTAAAATTAAAATTTGATTTAATTATAATTAAAGAATTTAATTTTAATAAAAATTAAAAATCCTAATTTCTATTAATAGGAAGAACGTTTAGAAGCCAACACTTCTTTTTTTTTTTCCTCTCAAAAGAGTCTTGAGAAATTGCTCTATGGATACTATTAAAGGTTAGACGTTTGAGTAGCTTGTGGTTGACAAAATTGAAAAAGTTGCAAAGGATTTTAAATATGAACATGAACAAGGTACGATTTCTTATGATTCGTATTAATATTTTTTATTCAAGTTAATCAATTATCAAGGATCTGTTTAGAATCTGTAAAAATTTTGTTTTCCACTTTTCCCATAATTCGATCACGGATGGATTCTAACATGAATCACTTAGGAATAGTCCAAGCTTTCTTCAGCCAGTCCTTTCTCTTTAGAAAATATGACAAAAGCTTTCTTCTATATCATCATCACTTGACACAAGCGTTCCCTCAGCATACGCCTCCGACTCAAGCTTGAGGAGTTTAAGTTGCATTCTTGGTCCTGTAGTTCTGAAAAATGATGATAGAAATCATATAGATCAACTATAATGACATCAAACAGATAATGCAACTAACTAAATCCCCAAAATTTTGTGAAAGAATTCAATTTCTTTTTATAAGAATTCAATTTCTTTTTATAGGGGAAGTTAGCAGGTTGGAGAAACATTAAGCATAGATGCTCTTTTATATATGATATGAATTGATTCAACCAAGCCAAATCATGAGTTTAGTTCTCTCTAATTCCTACACAGTTTTAAGTATATGAAACCAGTTTAGGATCTACCGCCTGTGTTTGTAGTAACAACCAAGATGAAATCGTATCTTAAATCCTAAGATTACTGATTTGCGAGAATAAAAATTCTAAGTAGAAGCCAAGCAGTTATATAATTAGGAATATACAAAGGTTTTCATAAATTGCGATGCAAACCATCATTGGGACTTTCCATTTTATTCATTAACAAGGAAAAAGAAATTGCCCATAAAGGAGTTTGATTGGACTTAACTAATCGGAAAGGATTTGATTAGTGTAAGCCGTTAGATGTGAACATGTGGGCTTTTCATTTAGTTTAACCAATTAAATTAAGTACTTGATTCCCAAAACTACGGGACCTTATTTAAACTATTTCTATACTATTTTATGCTTCTAACTTTGGGTTTTAACATATTCTTTATTACTTGGGTTTTTAGACTTCAACTTGAATTTATTTAGACCTCGATCATAGTTTTAATTCATTGCATTCAAATTGGGCCTCATATGACTTGCATTTTTGTTTCTTAATTTATTATATTCATGTACCTAACCTTTGTTAAGAATTAGTTTATTAGAATTGATTAATATTTGTTGCCTATGTTAATCCTTTATTTGAATCACCCATCAATCACATTGGAAAAATAAAAGCATTCATAAGAATAATACATTCATAAAAGCTGTTTTTAATTTTTGGGCCTACAGATTCAGATTAGGTTTAAGAGATCTATTTAAAGGGATGGTATTAATGAAAAATTAATAGAGACGAGGTTTAGATAGTTCAGACATATTAATAAGAGACATCCTGACATTCTAGTGAGAAGATGTGAGAAAATAATATTTAACGACTATAAGAAAAATATAAAGGCCTAAAAAGAATTGGGAGAGGTAATAAAAAATGAAATGGTTGAGCTAGAACTTATCGAAGAAATGACCCACAATAGAAATTTTGACGTACTAAGATACGAATAAAATATCTCACTTAAAGAGGCTATTCTCATTTGCTTAGGTCTTTGAAACAATTTGTTTTTAGTCTTATGCCTTAAATTTAACTTAATTATTTTTATTTCGTAATACTTCCCTCCTAGTTATTTAACTTAAATAGTTTCCTCCTTAGCTTAATTTTTTTCTTGTAATGGTTTGTTTGATTTATTATTGCACTTGTCTTCTTTATAGTTTTGTATCTATTTACTTATATTTTTTGTTATTCTTTACCCTGCTTTATGTATATTGTATTATGTATTTTACTAAATATTTTTATATTTTTATTTATATGTATTATCTATAGTATTAGTGTTACTATTTTTATGTATATTTTTAATATATATATATTGAAATTAGTATTCTATTCTATTATTTTATTTTAACACACACACACACACACACACACACACACACACACACACACATATTTATATGAGTTTATCGAAAACAACCTCTTTACTTAATAGGAATAAGGCTATTTACTACTAAACCTCTCTAGACTCCCTATTCAGCAAAACATCCCCTGGATGTTGCCGTTGTTTTTTAATATGAATTCTTAGCTTGCATCATATTCTGTACAAGTGATGGTGTCAGTACGATATATATGTATATGTTTTTGTCACATCTTAGAAAGTTGAAGCTGAAATGGTATTGCCAAATTGCTCTCTTTGTTCTTGTTATTACACATATTAATATTTTTCCTTGATATTGTGGCTTAGATGGAAATTAGTACATACAATTAGATACCTAGAAATTAGTGGGCATTCAAAGTTTATAAGGTGAAGGACCTCAACCAATAGTTACAAGAGGAGTTGTGTCAAATATTACAAATATTGAGTTATATGTCTTGAATCAATTTTGATAATTGGGTTATCCTTTGATTATATGTTGTCTGCTTTAGGATGGAATAAATGCCTGGATAAGGAGGACAGGATTATAAGTTTTAGGAAGTAATCTGTAAATATACATTTTACCCATGTGCCTTATCTTACAAGATGGGAACAAAGATATAGTTTTGTAAAAAGAAATACTTTTGGAAAATACATTTGCTATGTGTCTTGTCCTATTATGTGGGAACAATGAAATGCTTATATGAATGTACATAGGTGTTTTGGAAAATACAAGATGGGAATAAAGGAATACTTTTGTAAAATGAAATACTTTTGATGATTGAGATCATGAGAACTTATATGAATGCACATAGGTGCTAGTTATCAGTTAAGTGTTAATGGGATTGATTCACTAATTTTATGATTGGGATCATGATAAAGTCTTCATAAACCAATTAAGGAAATAAAATCACGAGAATGAGATTGATTCAAAATTTTGATAATTTGGATCATGGGAAACTCTTGATTGTTTGTAAGAGGAAAGATGATCTACACATATTAAAGCTGTCACTTTAAAGCTTATTTGTAAGAGTCCCAATTTCTTACATACAAAATGGTTTAAAAGCAAGAAACCTGTAACTCTGCACTCAATCAGTCATTGAATGTGGAATAATATAGGATTGTTAAACTTCATATTGATAAGAATACTCATATTCAATAGGATATATGGAATAATATTAGCTATAATCTTATGTTTGGTTTATAGAACAACTTTAACAATGAAAGTTTCACATTTACATCCATTCTTGGCAATTTTTAATTGCAACTGATAAGAGAGTTAGGTTAAAGAGTGGGTTGCTGAATATGAAAGTGGGCTAACATACGGATCAACTCTATTGGAGATAGCCTGAAACTCCTGAAAATAGACCCAACATTTTATTCCCCTAGACGTCCAACGTTTTATTTCTAGACCCAATTGTTTATTTAGCATTTCTTTTCCAACATTTTACTTTTGTCCTTTGTACATAGCAGTAGAATATTCCCTGACAATTTTGTTATGAGTTCCATACGCAGTATTGCACACAGTAGTAGCAAATCATCGTCTTTAGTGTACAGATAGCAGTAGCAAATAGCTTTCCCTCAAGTATAAATATCCCCCCACTATACATTTCAACGCATGATGAAATAAATGTTTTCTTCATCAGTGTAAACCTCTTATTTTTCATGGTATCAGAGCCTAGGTCTGATCCAAGTTACAACACCCATACATCAACAATGTCACATACAGTTGAGAGTGACACCATTAATCCAGACCTAGAAAAATACTCCATTACAAATACTGAAAATCTAGGAGCTATCGTTGTTACCACTCTTTTCAATGGTAACAACTACCTAACTTGGAGCAAATCAATGACGATTGCTCTATGCGCCAAAGACAAACTCTCCTTCGTGGATGGAACGTGCACACAACCAACAGAAGACGCAACATTACTTACCATAAGGAGAACGACAGATTCCATGGTTAAATCATGGATCCTTAACTCCATGACCAAGGAGCTCAGTGATGCCTTCCTCTCATTCCCCACTGCTAAGGCACTTTAGGAAGAACTGAAGGAGAGATTCAGAGAAGCTAACGGCCCGATGTTGTGCCAAATAGAAAGGAAAATCACAAACAAGGTAACCTTACCATTTCTACATACTATACAAAGTTAAAGAAATTTTGGGATGATCTAGCAAGCATAGACCCTACCCCCACGTGTACTTGTGATGTTGCCAAGGCAATTATGTTCAAAGAAAACACTCATAGATTGGTGCAGTTTTTGATGGGGCTAAATGAAGAATATGAGCATGTAGTAATGTAAACGATATAGAAGGGGGGGGGGTTGAATAGATCTTTGAATCTTTTTCGTAAAGTTCTACAAGAAAATCAGAAGTTAATACACACAAAACAATTTAAACAAATTTAAATGTAAAGAGTAGAGAAAAAAGGCAAACACTGTTTTTATAGAGGTTCGGTGCTAAGACCTACGTCTTCTACCTAAGTTCCCACTTAGGTTTTGGCAAATCACTTTACTGCACATTTTTTAGTTTAATGTGAACTTTTACAACTCCTCTTGATTTTTGGCTCAAGCTACCCTTACAATCGATTTGTTTTCCAGTACAAATCCTACCTCACAAGTGATTTTCAACCAATCATTTAACTCACAATAATAACAAAGATATAAGAGAAGTAATAATGCTCAGTACAAAATTTGGAATAAGCTAAGAGCAATTGAGAGCAAATTAGGAACAATAGTGGTATGCTTTTTCCTTTTTCGAACTTCATTAATCGATCCCTTGATGTACCTCTATTTATTTGCAGACTAGAGATGAATATAGACGTTGCAAATCTTCTTCTAGCCGTTG
>JANZLF010000031.1:55739-68264 GCA_026546835.1 Erythroxylum foetidum
CAATCAAACTTTTTCAATTTGACTCCAATTGATGCAAATTTTCATGGAGAGGAAGATACATGTGTTAGAAATTCAATAGTTCAGGAATCGACTCAATCCGAGGTCGGGTGAGTGAGTTATGATCAAAACAACTCAACGTATTCAAAACAGAAATTGATTTAAAACTCTTTTGGCGAAAATGTCATAACTTTCTCTAAAAATATTTAAATGACTTAGTTCTAGTTCCATTTGAAAGCTAAGATCAAGATCTACAACTCTTATTAGAGGCCTAGAAGCGAGATTCGGCCTCAAAATGGGTGAAAAATACGAATTTCCCAAGGTGACCTGTAGCTGTCCGTTAAACGGACAAGCACGTACGGCCAAAATGATACCAAACTTTCTGAGAAAGTCCGTTAAACGGACACTCATGTCCGCCTAACGGACATACACATAACAAGGGGTCCTTTTGACCCGTAGCTGTCTGTTAAACGGACTACCATGTCCGTTTAACGGACATGCTAAATTCCACTACTTCTTCAATCTTTTTCCATTGCTTTTTCTCATTCAAACTAACTTCATATACTCTTATAATCTCCACATATTCACTTATTCAAAGGCCTAAACAACTCATAATACTTCAAGCAACAAATTAAATTCATGAACTTCTCAAATCTTAACTAAATAGATTCATCAAAATCTCGATTCTCAAACATGTCATCAAGCTGTCACTAACATAAATCTCATATAACATCATAACTTGTATCAACTATAACTTTTAATTCCGATCTCGAAAACATGCATACTTAGTCTCGTTGGAAAGATAAAAGGTCAAACTACAACTTCACAGAAGGCTACTTTGGCCAATTCTAAATCAATCATTCTCTAATTTCTCTTAAATCAGCATATACATTTCTCTTTTACATTCAACCTCATTGCATATGATTTCTTACATTTAATATCATTAAGCCATTTACCAAATACCTCTCTTGCTTTTGTATAATATATCATATGTATCATCATAATTCATTCTAAGGGTTTTCTCAATTCATCATCCATACATGATTTTCATTCTAATATTCTAGACATCTATAATACAAATCACATGCCAAACACTCATTTAATTTTATTTATTATTTCTAAATTTTGTTGCAAGGTTCGGGGTCCAACATAGAGAGCTGCTTTGATTGAATTGACCGGACTCACATAAACCACTGAGCAAACCCACTCTCGATCCTGAGGGCCATAAATGAGTAACATTAAACACTGATGATGGGAGTGAAGTAAAGTAATCTTATAGAAAGAGGACTGCCACAACGCCCAGATTCCTCCCGCAAAACCAATTGGTGTCACCCTTTCTACCATGTCAAACCCGAGATGAAGCGAGACCTGCGCAGCTCTTGACTCCGAAATGTGTGTTTCAAGCACAAAAAACATACCTAGGTTGTGGATGCGTTTCAGCTCTTTCACAACTGGAAGAAAATCCCACTTACCAGCCCCTCGGCAATTCCAACAAACAATGGGTCTATAAATCATAGAAAAGACTGAAAGAAAAGCGGGGACAAAATGCTCAAGTTGAGGCAGCTGGAGAGGTGACAACCTCGTCCTCCAAAGAAGTAGCAGGTGATTCATCTCGAGCGGATGCAGGCGCTAGTGCACCAAATGAAGAAGCATCCACGTCCATGCCATGTTGTGTGACAGCACCATCGGGAGGTAGTGCAGAAGTAGCACCCTCCACTGCTGGCACGGTAATGCCCAGGTCTGGTGGTTCGGGAGGTAAAGAGGGCGCTACCTGTGGACTAGAAGGACCTGGTGTGGGAGAGGTCATCGATGTAAAGACATGTTGGAGCGTCCATGTAAAAGATTGCACCAGCTTCATAGGCAACGCGTCACTAGAGGATGAGCTAGGCTGAGAGACTGTAGAGGAAACTGGGTTGGACTTTACGTGCATGGCATGAGAAGCAATATTACGTACACGGGAATGCAGTAAAGGGGCGTGGGGTCCATCGAGAGAAGAAGTCTTAGGGAGTTGTGGCTGTGAAGTAAACTGGGTAGGAGGATTAAAGATGGCCAAGTGGGACCCATCGAGAGAAGGTTCCTTATTAGCTAGTGTTTATGAAGATTGATGGGTTCGTGAGGGACGCATTTTAGAGTATCTCTGTATAGAGCGGATAGAAGGTCCTGTAGGAGCCACTTGCCCCACTTGAAAATCGGGAGGAGCCACCATGTGACCGGGAATCTCTGCATTTAATGCAATAAATCTATTTTGAGTCTCCCGTGGAGGATGTAAGGTGTGGGCGTCTGTAAGTGGAGTTCGAGTTGTTTTACGAGGACGTCTAGTCACAACCATCCATTCTCCATACCGTGGGTCTGGGGCAGGCATAACACTGGGCTAATCTACTACAGCGGGTGTAGGAGCCAAGAATAGCACTGGGCTAATCTACTACAGCGGGTGTAGGAGCCAAGATTTGCATCCCAACACCACCGTCCGTAGGGAATGTAGTAGGCTAGGAAAAGGCATCCGGTAGAGGGGTGGAAGGGCAAGACGTTTGAACATGACCATAGATCCTACACCGGTAGCAAATAGTATCTAAACCTTCATAGACCACAGGATAGCAGAAGCCATCAAACCAGATTTTTCCCACCAACGGTTTGGCTAAGTCGATCTCGACACATACTCTGGCTAACTGGCCTCGTGTAGCTAAGGAAGTGTGAACATCAACACGGAAGGCGAATCCAACACCAGAAGCTAACACACGCAGAACATTATCGTCAAAGTACATCACTGGAAGCTCCGAAAAACGGACCCAAGTGAGAATTTTATCCATGCTGGAGGTGGAAGGAAGAAAATCAGGGGACCATTGACGCACTGTAAGATAGTGCCCTTGTATCATCCAAGGCCCATTGTTGATGACATGATTACGGTCGTCCTTCGTCAAAAATTGCACGAGAAAAAAATCATTCCCTAAATCCAGGACATCCAGTTCACCCTTTGGCTTCCACAGCTAGTGAATGCGGTAATAGAGCACCTTATACCCAACCGTTCTACCAAGGACTTTTACAACAATCGCTTGTTGCCAAGGGGCCTGTAATTGTTGCTTAAAGTATGGGTCAATAGCAAATTCTGGGCATAAAGGATCGTTTTGGCGATAACTCAGTGACATAACTTTGGAAGCGAGAAGGTCGACGGGAGTAGCTTTGGGAGCGGCCTGTTGTTGCGCCAGTTTACCCAACAACTTCTCTTGGTAAGACGGAACATGCAACGAGGAATGAGGAGGGGAATTGGGAGATGGGCGAGATGAACCGCGCTGCCGATCTTCATCTGGAGGCTTATCAGGAGGTCTGGATTTCTTTGGATTTTTGGGGTTATCTGAGCGGGGAATGTCGCGAGAGGGTTTCATAGTCAAGCAAGATAACGTAACCCAACGGTGGGTGTCGACCCGTGCCACTAACCCAATTCCTCAAATTAAAGCTACATGTGCATTTGGTTAAGGTATCAACCCATGTTTTGTTTGCTATAATCTGTGACCTACTAGTAGTAGACAAGGTTTCCATTAGTTTCAATTTATTTGATTTTAATCATGATATAACTAACAAATGTATCATATTTTATAATATTGTACTTAGCTGAAATAATTCGATTTTATTTAAATTTTGTTAGGTAAAAATTTATCTACTATTAAATATTTGTATTTCATAAACAAATTTAAATTAATTTAGTATTCTAATATCATACTATTTAATGGTAAAATTTAATTTGTTTAAAAATATTTATTAAAATTACATTTACAATAGATAATTAAGATTTAGTAATTAATAGATACAAAAGTTATTATAGCTATTTCACATATTAAAACTGAATTAAATTATACATTTATAAAATATTAAACTTTAATCATAAAATTAACAAATAATATCAATTTCAAATATTTTAAATTTCAGTTCTGACATAATATAAATATTATTTTATATTTTAAATTAAAAATACCTTCATAATTTGGATGTTTTAATAATTATGTGTTTATATATATATCTAAGCAATACGTAAATAAATATATTTATTTCTATTTATGCACATATTAAAAAAATTGACAACTCAGTTAATCATATTACATTTATTTTTTTTTCATTCTATGCTCCATATCTACTAAATGATATCTAACATGCATATAGTGATTTATATTATTTTAAAAACAATTAATCTCATTTATTGATCCTAATTCTATAAAAAATTAACAAGTAACATTCTCCACTAAAATAAATTGTAATATAAAAAAATTAACAAGTGACATTGTAATAAATTTATTACCATTTTAAATAAATGAGAACAAATTAATTTAAGATAATATGTTAATAAAATTTTAAAATATTACTTCCAACTTAATAAAGATAATACTCATCTAATTCGATTTTATGGTTATTGAAAGTAATACTCAACTAATTCATTTGCGGATTATTTTTCCCCTAGGTGCAATATGGTGGTTATGCAATGGTACCCAATAATTACTACTTTGGAACAAAAGTCTCGAAGATTAGTAACCATCCTTATTTGAAAATAGTTGAGGATATCTCGTTTTACGTAAGGAAGGATTGAGACTGTTCTTTTGCACATACATTGCAACAAGGCAATCAATGTGCCAATTATCTGGCGAAGTTAGGATCTTCATCTTCGCAGCATTGACATCTATGGGAGTTGCCTACTTTGGATATTCGACAATTTCTACAGAATAATGCTTTGTCTGTGACGTTCTTGAGGTCATAGGTTTTTCTTGTTTTTATCCTCTTGTTTTTTTTTTTTAAAGTCTCAATGATTAGACAAAGGAATGGAAAATCTTGACATATACTCTATTTTGTGTTAGCCTTTGATTTTGGATCTATTTAGACTCCGCTTGCAGTCTATAAAAGCATCCACCAGCCAAGCACGTCTTTTCAATATGACCTATCATTGCTTGTTGTGTTTTTTAGTTACCTAAATAAATAATTTGAGACGTGATCCTCTATCTTGTGTATTCTGTCTCAACTCATCCAAATCATTCTTAGATGAGAATCATAAATAGATGGTTATAAATGAATGGTTTGGATGAGTTGAAACAGAATTAGGACAGAGTATACAAGCCAGAAGATTTAAGGTGAAATAATTTGGTCCTTACACTTTAGATCTTATCTGTGTAATCATCCCTGCATTTTAAGAGTTTATGCTTAGTCCTTTAATTCAAAACTTATTTTTATTTAGTCCTGCTATTAACTTTATCTTTAATTAGAGAGACTAAATTAGAACAAAATTCTAGATGGAGGACAAAAACAAGAACTTTTAATTAACGTAGCCAAAATTAGGATGGTGAGTTAAATAGATGCCAAAATCATGAAATATCTACTATTTTATATGGACTTGCGAATTTCAACGTTAGCTTTCAGATGAAACCATCTGTACTACGTTTCTTGAACATAAAGTTGAAGTGTCTGGATCATAGTTTTGAAACTCGGATTGGACCGATCGGTCTGATCGGTTTGATTGGTGACTGGTCGGTGGTCCGGTTTGATTGATGTTTCAAAACCGGTCATAAATTGATCCGATATGAACCGGTTAAAATCGGTCAAAACTGGTCAATTGATCAGTCGAACTGGTCCGATAATTATTTTTTTTATTTTTTATTTTTTATTTATTTTATTTTTTATTTTTTGATTTTTTAAATATTTTTAATATTATATATAATTAAGTATAATTATTGTATAATTATTACGTCATACCAGTTCGACCAGTGGTTGGATTGGTCGAACCGATCAAATCAGTGACTAATAAAATCACCAATTTAATGACCGATCCTAATTTCAGAACATTTGTCTAGATCATCAACGCTGTCTGACTATTCTGACGTTGGTTGTGAAAACAAAACAAAACAATACTGACGCTTCACACCCTATCCTTCAAGAAAAGAACTCGCCCAGAATAAAAGGGCACCATACACGGAGCTCTATCGACCAGAGCTTGAGAAAGGCCAATTTGCAAATGGTGGATACTCCAAACTTGTTCAGTTTCTTCTCACTTCTATCCTGTATTCTCTTCACCATCTTTCTGATCAAATGGGTCTTCAATAACGTTGCAGGAAACCACAAAAACTTACCACCTTCACCGCCAAGGCTTCCTGTCTTAGGAAATCTGCTTCAGTTAGGCCTGTATCCTCATCGATCTCTCCAAACCTTAGCTCAACGGCATGGTTCTCTCATGCTCTTGCACCTTGGCAGCGCACCCACCCTCGTGGTCTCTTCTGCAGATGCAGCTCGTGAAATCATGAAAACCCATGATCTTATCTTCTCTAATAGACCTGATTCCGAAACTTCAAGAAAGCTTCTGTATAACTATAGAGATTTATCCTTGTCCCCCTATGGAGAGTACTGGAGAAAAATGAGGAGCATATGTGTGTTGCAACTTCTTAGTGCCAAAAGAGTTGAGTCATTTCGATTCATTAGAGAAGAGGAGACATTTTTGCTTGTCAAAAAGGTTGAGGAGGGTTGTGCTGGTTCGTCACCAATTGATTTAGGTCAACTGTTTGCTTCGCTAACGACTGATATAATATGCAGAGCTGCTTTTGGAAGGAAGTACAGTGAAGGGGGCGGTGGAAAGAAATTTAAAGAATTATTGGAGGAGTTTGGAGCTTTGTTGGGTGTTTTCAACATAGCTGATTTTGTTCCATGGCTTGCTTGGATAAATAATTTCAATAATCTAAATGCTAGAGTGGAAAAGGTTTTCAAAGAATTTGATAAATTTCTGGAAGAAATTTTGGATGATCATATGAAGCGCTGCGGAGAGGATACGAAGGAGGCTGAGAAGGACTTCGTTAATGTTATGCTTGAGAATTCCAAGAATGGTTCAGAGGATGTTTCCATCGGCAGAGATAGCATAAAAGCTCTCATTCTGGTAAGAAAAAGCAAAAAGCCAAGTTCTGTGTTCGTGTCCTACCAGTCTTTTCGAGTTTGAAATTCTCAATTTATAGTTATTTACTTTCGTTTGCAGGACATGTTTGCCGCCGGAAGTGATACGACATACACAGCTTTAGAATGGACGATGACAGAGCTCCTAAGACACCCAGAAGTCATGAAGACGGCACAGGAGGAGATCAGAAGTATATGTGGAAACAAACCAATTGTAAGAGAGGAAGATTTAGAGAAGATCCTCTATTTGAAAGCAATAATCAAGGAATCCATGCGATTACACCCTCCCATTCCATTGCTGATTCCGCGAGAATCAAGAGAGGACGTCAGAGTGCAGGGTTACGACATTTTGGCGGGAACAAGAGTGATCATTAATGCTTGGACCATAGGAAGGGATCCAACAACGTGGGAAGATGCAGAGCAATTCAGACCAGACAGGTTCCTGGAAAGTTCGGTAGACTTGAAAGGAAACGATTTTCAGTTGATCCCATTTGGAGCTGGTAGAAGAGGTTGCCCTGGAATTACATTTGCTACCGCCGCCATGGAAATTGCATTGGCAAATTTGTTGCACAAGTTTGATTGGGCATTGCCTGGTGGATTGAAACCAGAAGGTCTGGACGTGACGGAGGCTCCAGGTTTAGCAGTTCACCGGAAAATCCCCCTTACCGCTATTGCAACTCTTCACTCCTTTTAGGCCGGCTAATATTTACAGGTCCGATAGAAACGATTACCACCTCCAATGGGATGTCTTAGTATTATATTAGAAGATATAGAAGGGATTTCGTTCCCTCTAGTACTATTGTTTCTCTCTTTGGTGTTGGTTTATGGCCACAAATGCAATCATATCCATAACAGTCTTGTGCTGATAAGGTAAAATTATAAGAAATAAAAAAATTTCTTTTTTCTATTTTAATTATTATTTTGCTTTGATTCAACGGAACCTCTACAGACTACGAAGAGTACAGCCCTTGTATCCCTCCCCTGATTGTGGAGGGACAACGTTACGTTCTTCTCGTTTTAATTTAAATAAAAGGTACGTCTTTTGAGAAACCTATCCATAAAAATGTGCACCAGGAGGTATCCACAGCAAACCACAATCTAGTACGCATTTTCTATTCGCAGGATAAAACAAACATTTCATTCGATTTGTTACACAAACTGTAGCATCCACAAATGTCATACCCAATCTTATAATCTAATATATGAAAGAAGGCATTCATATACACTTAAATGTCGAATGTAATCAAGTTTGAATAAGTTACATAACTGTTTGTTACTTCCAAAAATTTATATTTAGTGGGTTGATTTTTTTTTTTTGAAGTATATTTAGTGGGTTGATGATTCTACTTTTATTATTGAGAAATTTGTTGATTATATTATGATCTAAAACTAAAGAGTTAACGAAATTTCATATAGGAGATGATGATACACTTAAATAGGAAGAGAAATTAATTCACAATAAGAATAAAAGTAGAAAGAGAACTTATATTCTTCTTTTATTTTATAAAATAAGTAATACTCAGAATTTTTGGTTGAATGAAGGGAACAATTCTTCCTTTAATTGGCTATTTCTAACAAAACAATTAATTATAAAATCTTAATAAAATTTGGGCCTAAAAAATTACATATTAACAATTATTATGAACAGTTAATCTTTGTCTAGCTCGTAAAACGTTCACTCACTTATACAGTTAAACATACAATTTTTTGGCCAATACGATGAATCCTCTTTACACAAATTTATAATAGTCTACAAAGTTGCTTGTGCATGCATAACTTGATGTCTCCTCTAAAGGTATAAGCATGTCAATTCCATTAACATAAAGAGAAATTGCTCTCAAACTTAGTTCATTATTATTGTTAATATAGGGTTAAAGATTATAACATTGAATATAGTTTAATTCCTCAAATTTGTCTAAAAGGTCAATACGATAAACGTTGTCGTTGATGCACTCTAAGCCTCGAAATGGATTGTCAGCTCACAACATTATCAGCACTCTAAGCCTCGAAATGGATTGTCAGCTCACAACATTAGTTTAGACTTATTTTGATGCAACGAAAAAGATAAACAAACACAATTTCAACCTAAGAATTGTAGGATAAAAATTCTTAAAGAGAAAATGCATTCTATTAACGAACGGTTAAGTTAATTTCTTTCAAAAGTTGATTAAATAGGTTTACATAAACTATGATTTTTCTTAAGAAGAGTTATGTGCAAAATAGGAAACTTTAATTCATCTTAGAAAGACTTCTAGTCAAAATATGAAACTCTAATTCATCATAGGAATTAAAGAAGTTCTTGTAGCGAAGGATGTTGGATTAGGCACAGTCATGTGTTAGTTAATATCCTATTTTACCCAATGAGAAAGAAATATATAGCGGAATACTGGACAAGGCATGATCATGTGCTAATGAATGTCACAACTTGTCCAAAAATTTAAATGCCTCATCATCCACTCCCACCTATTAAAGAACTCGACCTTGAGTTATTATCAGCATAACCAATCTTCATATTATGAAAATAAGGCTAAAGATTAGTGACGTTGAAGGTAGGAGAGATACTACCCATCTTTAGAGGTAGTTCAACAATATATGCATTGTCATTGATTTTACTTTTAACTTTGAATGGACCATACTTCTTTTGTTGTAGTTTATGATGACCTCCAATGGTTCGATTCTCACTTAAGAAAACCGCAACTTCTTATCAAATGTTAAACACTTGAGTTCTCCTATACGGATCAACCTTAGGCTTGTACTTCTTATTAGCTCTTTTAATCTTCTTCTCCACCTTCACTGGAATCTCTTATGCCTCTTTAGCTAACTTTGTGCAATAGGAAGAGCGTTAGAAGATTTAGGCATTTTAACAAGATCAAAAGTATGATTAGGTACCTTAGTGTAAATTATAAAAAATGGCAATTAACCAACAACAATATAGATTGCATTATTATAGGCAAATTTGGCTTGTGCAATCAAGAAATCCTTGCCTTTTGGTTTGTCATGGCATATGTTTCTTACCAAATTACCTAAAGCCCCATTCAACACCTTTGTTTAACCATCAATTCGTAAGTGCGTAATGCTATTGTACTTAAGAGAAGAATTACATAACTTTTATAAGGTCCTCCAAATGTGACTAATACTTTTGGTGTCATAATTAGAAGTAATGGATTTAGGAACATCTCTAAAGAATAGCTTCGCACTATTGCATCTATTGTCTTTTCACAAGGAATAAAATGTGTCATTTTAGAAAACTTGTCTACAATCACAAAGATATATTCCATACCTCTTTTTATTCTTTAAAGTCCAAACACAAAATCCATATACAAATCCTCCTAAATAGTAATGGCTAGTACAAACTAATATTTGAAACATGTCCTTATAAGCTAGACAAACTTAGGACCTTTTCACAATAGTAATAATGTCTCTCCTTATCTTAGGCTAATAGTCTCTTTCTCACCTCTTTAAAAGTCTTTCTCTCCTCATCTTCTTCCTGATTAAAGTTCTTGGAAGACAATTGATGAAAGTCATCATGCGACTTTTTCACCAAACACAAGCCCCATATCTCCCTAAAATCTGCATCATTCTCATATAATTCCTTTAAATACTCAAGATCCTCAACCTTTATACTTAAGGTCTCCACTATAATCACCCTTCTACTTAATGCATCAACAGCCACATTATTCTTCCCTGATTTGTACATTAATTCATATGGGAACTTATCAACAAAATCTAACCATCTAGTATGTATTTTCGTTCTCAGTTGCCTTTTACTCCCAAAATACTTGAAAGATTGATGATCATTGTACAAAATAAACCCTTTACTAATTAAATAATGTTCTTATGTCTTTAAGGCTCTCACATTAGCATAAAATTCTTTATCATAGGTAGCCCACTTTTACCTTTATTGATGGATTTGTTAGAAATATTTAGGTCTATTTTCTATGAGGAATTGTGAAGCTTTTGACTATTTTAAATAATTCAAGACTTAATTTAAAAGATAAACTAGTTATCCTTTTACAAATTTACAAACTAATGGAGGCAATGAATATACTTTTATTGAATTTAACGAGTATAATTAATAGTAATAAATAAAATATGAAGTTAAATTTTCTTACATTCACCGAGATATAATAAAGTTGTTGAATGGAAGAATTAAACTCTAATAGACATGGTAACGATCATGCTAAATGTTAAAGGTATGTCAAATTTATTTTGGGTTGAAGTTATATAATCCACTATTTACTTATTAAGCAGATCTTAGTGTCAAAAACATATCTTCTTTATAAGTATGAAATTGTAACTTCTTTATAAGCATGAAATTGTTCCAAATTAAGTGTATAGATTCTTAAGGTGTTTGTCTGTATTACTTATACTCATTTTCCAATAAAAATAAGATCAAAACTAAAAAATAAAGGAGAAAAGACTATCTTTGTTAGATATAAATATGGTGGACACAAATTGTTCAACCTGATGATAAATAGGAAACTGAGTCTATGTATGACCTTTACTAAAAATGAAGCTTGGAAATGAATGTGAAGGTGCATAATAAATTATGAAAACAACTTTTTTTTGTTCTTAAAGTAGACATACCTTAAGTTATAGCCCCATTAAATCTAAAGAAGAAGTACCTCAAGTTGTAGTCTTAATCAAATTCTTACTTATGAAAATCTTACACTATAAGCTATAATAGAACTTGGAAGGCTAATGAGATATTACCAATAATCTATAACACCTGGTGATATTATCAAGTAATGTAACATCCCATCACCGATGGAAAGGGTAAAATAGTAATTTTAGAATGGGTTATGAGTGTGTAAACTAGTCTCGGCATGTTCATTCTTAATATGCCCTCCATATATGCATAAATTGTAATTTTTGTATATGCACATGATTGTATATGCATTCATGACATTTCCCGGTATATGTGTTATTGTGAGAAACATATGATTTAGTGCTTGAAAATCAAATTAGAGTGAATTTTTGTGCGTTTTACATTTTTGTGAAATTTTATAAATTTTTCTGGAAATTTTTCGGGTGAAATTTTCTGACCAAAAATTTGACAAGTGGCAGATTGATTTGGTTTCCGGTACTGAAAATGACTGTCCAATGGCACTGAAAAATTAGACACATAATTTTAGGAATTATGAATGTTGATCCATTGGAATTTGGAGTAGAAATTGGATTGTATTTAGAAAAAGACCTGAAGAATGCTTTAAATCAAGACAAATGGCAAGTGACACTTGTCACTTGCCTACTTAGTCTTAGTCTAAATTGTTTTATAAATAACCTAAGCTTGGGAGAGCCATACATGACACTTTTAGGTTGGAAAGTGAGAAAGGTGCTTTAGTGAAATTTTCTTCTTCTCCTCCGTGGGTTCTCCTCCCTCTTCTTCATCGTTTTGCTCTCTTTTTTTTAGCTAGAATTGCTACTCATCTTCACTACACAAAAACCCCTCCTATGTTTTGTGCTTTCTCCTCCTTGTTCACAAAGAAATTACAAACCTAAGCTTCAAGGAAGATGGTCGTGAGTGGTAGGAAAGGTTGGAAGAATTGTGAAACTTTGGCAAAATTGAAGATTTGAAGTTTGTTTAGGTAAGAATTAAGTTGTATGTTCTTTAATTAG
>JANZLF010000032.1:18330-28901 GCA_026546835.1 Erythroxylum foetidum
ATATGGAGTAGATGGTCACATGTGTGTTAGGTGGTTAAAATGTACTATAAATAGATGAGTTAACTTGATGTAAGATACACCATTGTTATAAGAAGAATTCTCCTCTCCCAAATATTCTTCAAGTTTAATTTCGGTTTTATAACAGTATTTATATTATCTTCATCACTGTCTTTAGTGAATTTTAAAACCATGCCACTCATCTATCCACGTCGAACCATAAATAAGAAATGAATCTAACAACTGTAAAGACCAGATTCTAAACAACTTTATAGTCATTGACCACAACTGATTTGTCATTAATTAGCAATATTATAATTGATATCAATTTCTCA
The DNA here is from genome assembly GCA_026546835.1 of Erythroxylum foetidum. Lineage (NCBI taxonomy): Eukaryota > Viridiplantae > Streptophyta > Magnoliopsida > Malpighiales > Erythroxylaceae > Erythroxylum > Erythroxylum foetidum. The sequence continues at coordinate 18,663 of JANZLF010000032.1, forward strand.
CTTCTTGTATTATATACACTTTTGGCTACCTGCCCATACAAGCGAAAAGAGCCTCACTGTCAGACAGCGGCGTTTCGAAGATGTATTTACTTTCGTACCCCTCATCGCAAAACCCATTTTCATATATATAGAAATTAATAAATAAAATTCTCCAACACCAAAAAACCTCGCACTCGTTCCCTCGACCAACAAGAAGAGAAAAAGAAAAGGTGAGAAAGAAATCAAATGGCGGCGACAATCCCCGATAACCTCACCAGAGACCAATACGTGTACTTAGCTAAGCTCGCCGAACAAGCAGAGAGATACGAAGAGATGGTTCAGTTCATGCAGAAGCTGGTCGTCGGCTCGACGCCGGCCGCGGAGCTCACCGTCGAAGAGCGGAACCTCCTCTCTGTCGCGTACAAGAACGTCATCGGCTCTCTACGTGCGGCGTGGCGAATCGTGTCGTCGATTGAGCAGAAGGAAGAAGGTAGAAAGAACGAAGAGCATGTGACTCTGGTGAAGGAGTACAGATCTAAGGTTGAGAACGAGCTCTCCGATGTTTGTGCGAGTATATTGAAGTTGCTTGACTCGAATCTGATTCCGTCTGCGACGGCGAGTGAATCGAAGGTATTTTATTTGAAGATGAAAGGTGATTATCATAGGTATTTGGCAGAGTTTAAGGTTGGTGATGAGAGAAAAGCTGCTGCTGAAGACACTATGTTGGCTTACAAGGCTGCTCAGGTATCGTGTTATTGAAATTGAGGTCTGTTGTGTTGTTTTGTTGGGGAATTGACATTCGCGGTGTCAGATCTGAATTTTAGCTATCTGATTTTAGGGTTGTTCTTAGTATTGATTGATTGAATTTGTGGTTTTAAAATTTAGGGTTTTTGTTTGTGATTATCTAAAGTGGTCTGACTATTGCGATTTTGAAGGACATTGCAATGGCAGATCTTGCTCCGACTCATCCCATAAGATTGGGATTGGCTCTCAACTTTTCAGTGTTCTACTATGAGATTCTCAACCAATCTGACAAGGCTTGTAGTATGGCTAAAGAGGTGCGCCTTATTTATCCTTTTGTCGTGTTTATAATGCTTTTGCTCTTTTCTGTTTTTATCTTTTTCCGTTCATTTCAAGAAAACCAGGAAGTGCTTCTTTGCTGTAGATCTTGTGTCTAGTCTAGTTTTTTGTCATTCGGAACATAAAACTCTTAGATAGTTATTGATGTCTCCGTCTGCAAGTGCATAGGTTGTGTGCCTTAACTCTGAAAGCTCGCAGATATTTGAAATCTTTTTGTGAAGATTGTTTCTAATATTCTACCATCGCTGCAGAATTGGGGTCGAGAGGATAATTGTTACCCTAAATATGATGTACTATATAAATCATTCTACAGTGGCATTTCCTGTAGTACCCTCAAGTTCTGACCTTTCCATGAGATTCATGCTTGCTTTGGGTTTGGATTTCAAAAAGGATCATCATCTTGTGGCTTAAATATTTGTAACTTTCTCAATGCTCTTCCATGGAGTTGCGCATGTAGTTGGACCTCCATCTTCAGCTATCATGTCATTTGGGATTGACCAATCTTTTTGCACAGGCGTTTGAGGAAGCCATTGCAGAGCTAGACACGTTGGGAGAAGAATCATACAAGGACAGCACTCTAATCATGCAGTTACTGAGGGATAACCTGACTCTTTGGACTTCAGATGTCCAGGTGCTTCTTCTTTTGGACTTTGGTCAAGTAGTATTTCTGCCAAAATTGGGGTGTTCTAACTTTTAACTTCGGCTTTCATGCAGGATCAGTTAGATGAGCCCTAAAAGCCATCATAAGGGTTGGCAGGTCCTAGTCTTCTTTCGGAGGAGGTGGGCTTTGAATGTCATTAATTTGTCTTGATTATAAGTGTGTTAATTTAAAGAAGCAAATCCTTGTTTTTCCTTTTTGGACCAAGATTGTTTTTCTTTTAAATTTGAAATGTACTGGAAAGGCCTTGCAATTATTTTGCCTAAAGTTTTAAAAATTGGACCAAAAGTTAAACGGGTGAGAAAAAATTTAAGGATTAAAAGGTACAATAGATATAATGATTAAATAAAATTAAAGATTTAAAATATACTTGAGAGTGGTTAAAAATATTAAATTAAAATTAATTGATTTGTTTTAATTTATAAGAATTTATTAATTTACAAAAAGACTAATTAATTAATAAATAAAGTTATTTTTAATAATAAGAGTTATTAGAAGAAATTGAATCAAAAGTTAAAATAAATTTAAAAATTGATTGGTTGAAATTTTTTATAATTAAAGTGGTCAAATCAATTAAGTTTTTATTTATAGATGCAGTTATAACATAACTTTTATACCTACTATATGGGCGGCAAATTTACATAAAATCAGTTATAAAATCAGTTAAATATTAAATAAAATTAAAGAATTTAAAATATAATTGAAGTAAATTATTCTTAATTTGTTTAATTAAAAAGGAAGAATAATATATGAAAATTAATTGATTATTTTGGTTATAAAAACAATTAGTTTACAAAATTGTTAGATTAATTATTTCGTGATTGAATCAATTCATTTTTTAAATTATTGATTATTTTAGTAAAATATCGTCCTAAATTGAGCAACTTTTATCAAAATAAAAACTGGATTAGGAAAACATTTTCCTTAAATCATGTTTCCTAATACTCTACCCTTTTCATCCTACTCTATGCTCATGAAAACTATCCTTTTTTATTATACCTTATATTGATAATTTTAATAATATTTTGTAATAAATCATTTATCGACATACGTTACAAATTCCCTTTATTAATTACAATTATAAACTACTTGAATAATAAGTTTTATTATTATAATATTACAATCTCATTTTACTATTTGTGGCAATGAAATTTAATTTCTGATAACAGGGAGGGAAGCATGTTTATCAAACTTAAAAAGTTATTTGGCAATAATTGCACAAATAATCATCCATTGCCAAATCATGAATAAGAGCATATGCCAAAGGGCAGCTCACATGCAAAGACACTAATAGGCCAAAAAAAAAAAAAACAATGGACACAAGCGACTTTCATTCTAAAAACCAGGAGGCATCCAACCTTTTCTTGTTTTTGGGAAAAGCAAAAGAATTAAATTATGAAGATGAATGTCTTTATAAGAGAAAGAGAATAACCAAAGAAACATTGTTAGCTAATTAACATGACATAGCTTTGGGAAACAACTTAAACGCACCGTAGAGATTGAAGAAAGAGCTATAGGAAAGGAAATTTTGTTACAACTGTTGAAACCTCTAGAGATGGAATTCCCAAATAAGGGATTCCATCTCCCTACTCTTTTTCAAAGTCTGATTGCATGTAATGTTTATGGGGAAATCGAATCCTTGAATTGTCCTCTTCCTTTGAGCTCTTAGCTCCTTTGATTTCTATTGAAAAATGTCGTTAAACCCTGCAATATCATTGCCTCTATTATAAAATTCTTCAATTGTTTACTCATCCAAGTATTCTTTACTTTTGTCTATTTTACCCAATAATTTTAGTGGTTTTACTAACATGAAGAAGTCTTTCATCTAGACTAAGCCTCTAGAAGGGAATACCCAAATTAAGGATTCCATCATCCTACTCCTCTCCAAAGGGCATACAACGTCCACTTACTCACATGATAAGCCTTTAAATTTTGTTTATGCTTGGAAATAATTCTTCCTCTCTATGATGAATTTCATCACAGTTCTCCCCACAGAGATGGATTTTCCCAACTCCACCACCTTGCTCAACTTACCTGTTTATTATATAAGTGGTTTCTTTCTTTTGATTATTACCAATTGATTGCACTAGTTAATTCTCCACAAGGCTAATAGGTTAGGATTTACTCTGTTTGATCCTCAAATACAAAGTAATTGCTCCCTAATTCTAAAAATTAGGGAGCAAAAAATCTCATCCTTAATGCAAATCTTACTCTAAAATCTCCTTAGGTTCTGCTCTCTCCATAGTTCTTTGATAGTTGAAGTTAAAGGAATGATAAAAACCATCTTACTAGACGAGGGAGAACCTTTCATCTTTAGGAGCTTTTCAAAAACATCCATAATCTTACCACCCATATTAGGTTGCAAGCAGAGGTTTTGTATTCTGCTCCAAATGATTTTAGAAAGATTAAAAGAAGAAAAGATAATCCCTAGACTCGACCTTTCGTCCACATAGAATGTAAGTAGTATTAGTAGCTATATAAGGCATTTTATCTAGCATGCTTAATTTATCCAAAGTAGCCAACCACAATATGATAGAGTAACTAGGAATGAGAGCTTGAAGCCATACAATTGAGGACCATTCAACGTTAAAGTTTTTAGGGACCATCTAATCCCTAAATCTTAAAGAATTAAAGATACCTAGGGGTTGTTTGAGGCATTGATAAGAATCCTTGCTTCCAAGATTAAAGATGTAATTAGGAAGGGGATACTGCAATTCCAGAGAGAAATTACCCCACTATCCCCTATTAGAAAAGAGTCAACCTTAGAATGGACGGGGATTGAGTTCTAACTAACCACATCTTGAGGAATTTTGATTAAGGGGCCTCGACCTATCCAATTATCAAACCAAAAGGAAGCTTTTTTTCCCATTACCAATCTTACAGAACACAGTTGGTTCCAATAAGGCCCTTAGCTTAAGCAACTATGTAAGGAACCAAGAAAACGAAGTTTTAATTGGAATGACCCAGATATTGTTCCCCTTAAGGACATAGCTGTCGAACCATTTGATCCACTGTGATTCCTTCTCCAATAAAATATTCCACATCTTTTTGATCAACATAATTTTATTATAATGCCAATGGAGATTAGCCCCAGACCTCCTTCTTCCTTACTCTTGCAAACTTGAGTCTACTTCACTTTGGGATGGTGTCTCTCAAAGTTGAGATTCTCCAAAGGCATCTTCTAAATAATTTCTCCAAGGTCTTGATAACTCCTTTTGCAAGAAACAAGTTAAAGGGCCAGTAAATGTGGAAGGAATTTAGTACAGATTTTATAAGTTGCAATTGACCCCTAAAGGATAAGGCCTTATTCACCCACATATTCAATCTTCTTTGTATCTTCTCAACCAGAGGATAGCATTCTAAAATTTGAATCCTTCTAGTTGTTATTAGGAGACCCAAATAAAACAGTGGAGCTACCTTTCTAGCCATACATGTGATTTGGGAAATTCTCTCCTCCAACTGATTTGCACTAAAGGCTAAGATGAAATGACTTTTTTGAAATTAGTCTCCAACCCTGAGAGCTCCTTAAATGCCAGAAGAGTATACAAAAGTAATTCCAATGATTTACAGTGAGCCTTAGAGAAGAGTAGAAGACCATCTACAAAGCATACGTTAATAAGCTCCGCCCTTTTGCATTTACTATGGAATTTGAAATTTTTGTTCTTCCCCGCATTGTGAAGAAGCATTTGAGTAAGAACCTCTATACAAAAATTAAAAGGATAAGGGGATAGAGGGTTCCTTTGTTTTAGTCCTCTAGCATTCTAAATACAATAGTGGTTTCACCATTAATCAAGACTAAGAAGGAGGGGAAAGTTATACAAGCCTCAATCTATTTAATAAAACCATAAGGAATCCCAAAGCATCCAAGATTTGTTATATGAAAACCCATTCAACACAATCAAAATCCTTTCTAAAATCAACTTTGAAGACATAATTAGGGGAGGAGTTTTTTCTTTGATAACCTTTCGTAAGTTCTTGAACAAATGATACATTGTCACCAATTATTGTACTTTGCATAAAAGTTGTTTGATGTTCTGAGATAAGAATGATCAACACTAGCTTCAGTCTATTAGCTAGAATTTTAGAAATCACCTTGTAGAGGAAATTAGAGCATATAATAGGCCTTAAATCCTTGAAAGATATAGGATTAAATCTCTTAGGAGTTAAGTAGATGTGAGTCCTCTTTAACTATTTAAGAAGAATGGTTGTAAAGAGGAATTCCTTAAGAGTTCTTTTTCACCATAGGACCATAATCCCTCCAAGTCTTCCAAAGAAGAAGCCATTAAAACCTTTCGGGCCTTGCGATTTATTATGATTTATCTGAAGGACTACTTCTTCTATTTCTTTATCACCAATGGGCTTAATGAGTAAGTCAGATTGCTCGTGCGCAATTCTCTCCTTCATAAATGATAGTAACAAAGGAGATTTTAATGAATTTGAGTGGCCATAAAATCTCCTAAAATGTTCATTCGCCTTAGCAAGAAGACCCTTCTGTTTAGAAATTATAGAGCTATCAGGCAAGGTTAGTGAAATTTTTTTATTAGCATTCTGTCTAGCCATGAGGTTGAAAAAGAATTTAGAACACCTTTGCCCTTTTTAAGCCAATTAACTTTGGCTCTCTGTTCTAAGACGCTTGAATGGTCCTTATTAGCAAATAGATAGCTTCTCATCAGTTCTCTCTTATGTAACAAGAGATCATTTCTAAGATTCCTTACTAACTCCCTCTAAACAACTGAGAGCTCCTTCTTAGCCCATTCAAGAGCTTGTTGATTACTCCACTATGAAATTGCTAAACCTAAAAGGTCCCTTTCTTACAAAATTCTAAAAAAAGATCCTCCACAAGGATAGGAAAGTGATTTGAGAATAATGAATCTAAAAAGCTTGTCACATTATTAGGAAACTGAGTAATCCAGTCTTGATTAACCAAGAAACCATCCAAATTTCTTCTCAAAGCCCATCATCTACCCTATTTATTAGACCACATATAGTAATGGCCTTGAGACTTTAGATTAAATAAGCCTCCCCCACACACTCACTGAAATCAGGGGAGAATTTTTTCAAACTGAAGTGGTCATCTGATTCAGTTCTACATAGTGTTGAGTTGAAGTCCCCACACAATAACCAAAGGCCATTCACTCTTTTATGAAATTCCAAAAGACTATTTCATAACTCCTTTGTTTTAAAAGCATGATTAGCACCATAAATAACTAAAGAGAAGATCTCGATTTTTTCCTAAATAAATTTCCATTTCAAATGAATCACTTGCATTTCTATCTTTAAAACTTCAACATTTACCAACATAGGATCATATCGTATAATAATCCTACCGAGACTATGGGCTTGATGATTGGAGATAAATTTCCACCATGCACCCAGTTTATTTAGAACCTTAATATTTTCATATTTGATTTTAGTTTCTGAAAAAGAAAAAAAATACACAGATAGATATTAATGAAAAAATCCCTCAAACTTGCTAGCTTTTTTGGGTAATTAATCTCCCTTATCTTCGATGTAAGAAATTTCATTAACAAGAGAGTTTAATGGAGCCTTTAACTTTGCTCCTCCCAGATGTCCTTTTAATCACCGATTTAAATTACTGAATTAATGTTACATCTTCCCAATAACACTTGAGGAAGGAATGCAATCATACAATCATACAATCAGGAACAAAGACCTGGCAGCTTCACCCATATCTAGCACGATGATGAAACCAAGATGGAGTTGTCTTCAAATCAATCAATTTCTTGTACTATTTTCCAGCCATCTGAGCCACCATAGAGACAACTTCTAAGCACAGCAATAAGAAATATATTGTACATGTGCTACAAACAAATTTGGACTTATAAACATGTTTGTGCTGTATTTTTAAGAGCACAGCCATCTCAAAATGAGGCAGTTACTACTTCAGTTTCCCATATCAAGTAGAAGTCACGTCTTTGATTATTGTTAACTCTCAAGTATGACCTTCACATGCTACACATTTAAATCCCACTGTTGTTCTTGTCAGAGAGTAGTCCTTAGTCGCTGTCAACCAGGCTCAAGTCCACAAACCACAAAAGTTTATCGAATTTATGTGAGAATCAAAACAAAATAAACCGAGAATTAGTACATAGATGTTTGCATCCTAAATGGGTTCCACAAAATAACTAGACATATGAGCATATCCACACGAAGAAGTAACCCCTCTCTTTTTCATAAAACGAAGGTCACATTTTCCTATATCTTATGCACATACCGTCTCAACATAGTTGTTCATAGTGTTCATGCCTAGTTAGATGTCTCTGTTACATCTATTGGTACAGTATAAACCATACACATGCTCGCTCCCAATTAGGCAACAGACAAAAGTAGAACCGAAAACCTCTATATATGAAGGAGAGAAATCTAGAAGCAAAAGTCTTGAGGAATGAGAAAGATGGGAGCACAAGCCTCTCACTGTGTCTACACATGCTGCTAGTTGCTTTTGACAATGCTATCTGCTAACTTTTCTGTCTGCGTACACAATTAAGGATTTAATTAAGCTTCAATACAATTAATCATTCATAATAATGTATTGAAGTTTCAAAATTAGTCTGATAACCAAAAAAAAAGGTTGGTCCGAATGAATAAAATCTCTTGTAACATTCTAAACATAAAACCAAACGACAAATGGAGGACAATGTCCGGTCTCTCAACAGTGGACAATAGAATTTATTAGAAAAACAATTTATGTCATAGTCACTAACTAGCTTAGACTAGGTGTTGTCTATTAAGGACAAGGGCAGTGACATAGACAACAAAATTAGGTTAAGTGTTATCATTTCCTTCCATTTTGATAGCCTTAGATATTGTGAGATCGAAACACAATCATATCAAACTTGCATTGAAATATGTAAAAAAAATTTCATAACATTTTTTGAGAAAAAGATCATTTTAATTTTATAATATAGTTAAACATAAACAATAAAATTACTATTTCTTACACATGATTAATTGTCCTTTCAACAATTCTCTTGTAAAATTGATTATTAAAATAAGTTAGTAAAAATTATTATAATCACATAAGTGTCTACTGTCCAACAATATATGCATGAATAGGTTGATAAAACATTAAAAATAATATAAGAAATGATATGATAGGAATAATAACTTTTATAGAATTTACATATACTTATAATAGTGTTTAGTCCTTTTTTAAAATAAAAGTCTTTTGCCAATCCTTCTTTCTATTAGAAATCTACTTTAATATTTTTATCATCATCATGTTTAAATTCTATTCAAATTTATTTTTCTAACTCAAAATTTAAGTCCATTAAAATTTCAAACCCTAGAACATTACTTTTGACATTTCATTTTATTTTTAACTACTAATAATCATTTAGGCTTGTTCTTTTAAGCTAAGATCTATTCTAGATATTTTATTTTATTTTAAGCTTAAGACATCACTATAGGTACTTTTTATATGATCTAAATAAATCCATAAATCTTAGGCACTTAATTCTATGTTTTTATATTCAATTCTTTAATCTACTTTTTAGTTCACACTCAAAATCATTTTATTTAGAAGCCCTTCAAATTTGCAGTTTTAAAAAAAATCTAAATAACTACTTATGTAGGTAAAATAGTGCGCGAACACATTTCTTATTTTATAAACTGATGCTTGAACTCTTATTTTATTAAAGGTATTATTTATTTTATATAATTGTTAATTAACTAACTCAAATATTTGTTTAATTAACTAACGTAAAAGATACATTCCATAAGATCATTATACTTAATAAATGAAATTAAGATGAGACCATAATTATGATATTCACATTACATTTATATATTATTTTTAAATTATTTATATCCATTATTCTATTAAGATTAGACATGAATAGGACAAATAGACTAGTATACACTAATGATGGAAGTAGTCGATCTTATATACTAATACGTGGCGGTACTTAAAGAAACGTATAAGTGTTTGTTATAGAATAAGTTCACTAACTTAACTCAGTATATCAAATTTCGTATAAAATATTACTTTGTATGTTTATGAAATTGTCATTATAATAATTGAATAGGTGATCATTTGACCTAAGATCTATAAAGTATTTCAGATAGGGATTGCTATATTTTGATACTACTTAGGACCTATTCTAACCTTTGTTAAGTCAGAATGACTTTACTAATAGTTTTGATGTATAACAAAAAGAGAGAAAGATCATATACAAGAATAACAAAACAGATACAGACGAACTCAACATAAACGAAGTTCGAGACAGATGTACACAGACAAAGTCCGAGACAAACGAAGTTACAACAACTAAGTCAACCACAGACGAAGTTACATTAACTCAGAGCGGACACAGATGAAGATTCAGACAAAGTTGATAAAAGTCAAACACAGACGTAGTTGATAAAATTCAGACACAGACGAATTCGCGAGACACAGACGCAGAAACAAAAGAAGACGCAGACGCAGACGCAGACGCAGACGCAGAAAAGAAACAGACGCAAGAGTCAGTTCGAGTTAGTTACAGAACTCAACTGATTAA
>JANZLF010000035.1:16388-31924 GCA_026546835.1 Erythroxylum foetidum
CTTCCAACATTCATAACTTTCCAACCCATTGTCGAAAAATTACATACCATATAGCAATAAAAAGCTCAGACAATATAATACAATTCTCAAGAAGGACTTCAAAGCAAATTCCCAATCAAACTAGGTCAAATCCTCTCACTAAAGTGGTTGTCCTGTTAGGGTTTATGAAAACAGCCTTTAACCTAAACTATAACAAAACTTTATAAATTTATATCTAACAATTCTTACACCCAAAATTCACATAAAATATCTCATTAGAAAGCTAAAACAATCCTCTATAATGTTCCAGAAGGTCACTTGAGCCAATTTCACCCTTAACAATCCAAAATAAATATCAGAACATAAAATCACAAAACCTATGCACTTAGAGCATTGGCACACCAAAACACATTTTGGCTTAATTACCCCCTGAACATGAACAGACCATAACTTTCAATCTACGCATATAAAAATATCATACTTAGCGGAGTTAGAAAGATAACAAATAAATCTTCAACTTTCATGAAGACAAAAGTAGCAAATTCTATCCAAACCAACCTAAAAAAATCATCAAAGTTTCAGATCACAAGGTTCGGATACTATTCATACAGCACCTAACAACTCACTTTGCATGCCAAAATTAAAATCCTTAAAGTAAGAATTGGACAAAACTTCCTTCATATAAAATCTAGCCATACTTCTTAAGTTTAATTTAAAACAAAATTCAGCTCAATTGGACAACCACATCAAAAGTTATGAGCAAAAATCTGAAACCTACACAAAGTCACATTTTCCAGATTTCCTCCCTACCTTAACTCCTTTCATTCCATCACTATACCTACATCAATAAACATCCATTTGAACCTATAATTCAACCATAAGTTCATCAAAACATTCTCTTGAATCAATAGTCAAGATTTGGTAGCACACAACACACAAGGCTTTCTTACTTGAATTCTCCATTATTCAACATCAAAATCAATCAAAACTAATCCAAAACCAATCCACAACATATTCAACCTCACATATGCTTACACTTCACCCAAACAATCCAACCACTATCTTTATGAAATTAATGCACAATTAATCCACATGAATGCTTCTAACTACCAAATGAAAGAATACAATGCACAATTCTTACCTAAACAAGTAGCAAGCTTTAAATTCTTCAATCTTCAATTCACTCCAACTTTCTACCACTCACCAACACTCACGGCTATCACTCCATTACACACACAAATCATCTTATTCACAAGGCTTAAGGTTGGTTTTGTGTGAGTAGGAAGGAGGAGCAAGCAAATGAACAAGAAAATTTCTTGTATGAAGGAAACACAAACGAAGGAAGCAGAAGAGTAGCAACCACGGATGAAGAAAGAGTTAGGCTTTCAAAGTAATTTGTTTAAGTCATTCCAAGGAAGAGTGTCGTAATTGAATGAAGGGTATAAGACAAGTCTAATAAATGAAGGAGGACACTTGTCTTTTAATTGGAAAAAGACAAAAAAATCAATTTAATCCTATTTAATAAAGAACATGAATACAAAAAAATCTTCCATCTAATGCTAATGGCTCAAGTAAAAATTCCAAAATCCTTTATCCAATATTCCATTGCCATTAGGTATAAATTTTCGGTACCGGAAACCAACCAGTCTACCACTTGGTAATATTTTTTTGATCCAGGAAAATACCCCGAAAAATTTTAGAAAAATTCCTGAAATTCCCTAAAAATATAAAACACACATAAATCACTCCAATTCAATTTTTCAAACACAATTTCACAAATTTCAAAAATAAATACATATGCCGGGAAATGTCATGAATGCATGTACAATCACGTGCATGTGCAAAAATTTTCATTCATATAAATATAGAGGCTATACGATGTATGTGCATGCCGAGATATATTTAAACATTCCTAACCTGTCCCAATTGACCAAATTACCCCTCCCATCGGTGATGGGATGTTACAAATTGTGAGTGGGAACTTGAAATTGGAGTGCTTTATTGTTGTTTTTCAATTGTTAGCGATTCTTAGAAAATTTTCTGGAAATTGAGAGAAGATGTCCAGACCGGAGAATTTTTAGGTGACGGACTGATTGACTTTATAGTACTGGAATAACTATCCAATGGCAATGGGAAAATTTGATGCATGCTTTTAGGATTTTTAATATTGAACCATTGAAAGTTGAGGAGAAATTGGACTAGAATTAAGTTGGAAAAGGAAAAAACTTTAAGCATGTTTGAGGAAAAGACATTTGGCAAGTTTCTAGGGTTGTAAGATTGTTAGATCCACTAAATGCCTTAAGTTTTCGACTTATCCCCTTTAGAAAATCACCAATATCCGCTTGAAAGCTACACATTTTCTCCATTCTAGGGCATTTCTTCTTCTCGTGCTCTCGTTGGTTTTTGATTTCATATAACAAGCTTCCTCTTTTTACTTGCTTACTTCATCTTCCTTCTGCAAATCCAACCTTAAACCCTTGAGAAGATGATGGATTGTGAGATTATAAGAGATGGCCGTAGCTTTTGGTGAGTGGGAAGAGTTTGAGAAAGTTTGTAGAGTTTGAAGAGTTGGAAGCTTGAGTAGGTAAGGAAATTTTCTTATATGTTGTTTATTTGTTAGTTAGATGCATTTATGGTTTTAAATGTGAGAGGTTGGGGTAGTTAGGTTGAGTGATGGTTGAAATTAGGAAGAGAAAAGGTGGAAAATAATGTCGGAGAAGAAGACCTGGAACCCGCACGTCGCGGCGTGTTTGCGCCACGACGTGGCGAGAATTAATGTTCTCGCCGTGGCGTGTGCAAGGGCCTCGCTGCTGCGAGCTGTCTCATGTCGCCGCGGCGAGCGTCTTTTGGCCACTGCGAGACCTGTTTTTCTGAACTGATATATTTTAGTATTTAGGTTATAACTGATGATGTAGACCTGCAAATAAAGTGATTTTTATCCTTTATAAACTAGAGATAGAGGTCAACAATTGATGTGAAGAAAGAAAGTTTGAATTCAGGTTTTTAAGATCCCAAATCTTGAATGACAGTTGAGTATAGATTTCTATTTTAACCTAAGGATAGTTTCATGAGAATTGGAGTCTAAATTTGAGGCTTCTGAAACAATTTCAATGTTTTTAGGGTTCTTCGAAACTCAGCACAATGGGTGAATTTGATTTAATTCAAAATGACATTAGTTTTAAGGTCTTTCTTGAGAATGTTTAGTGTTGCATGATATGGTAAATCGGGCAGAGTTTTGGAATGAAACTTGTGGAGTTTCCATGATCTTCTACTGATGTCAATTTGTCATAGTTGGAAAATTGGGTGAAAATTTAAGTTTTATCATAGGAAATAGGGAAATTGTGGAATAGTGCCGGGAATGTCACAAACATGCATTGTATACCTTTTACTTGCGACATGTGCATTATTGAATCTTTCTGAGTGTGCATTTGGTAATGTGTGATTATTTTGACTGTTATAGAGGCACAGTTGGAACGTCATTCTACAGACGTTGCTGAGACTTCCAGGCAGTAGCTCGGAAGTTATAGGTAAGTAACCTAGATGGTTCCTCAATCCTTAATTGTTTAAAGTTCTGCACTTAGAATTTTGTGAAAAAAATGGCAGGCTTGTGTGAACTGTTTATGACTGAAATTTCGGACCGAAGGTCCAAGGGATTGGGAGTTTTGACATTGAAGTGTTATTTGTCTGAGAATGTGAAACTTTCATGCTTTCAATGTGATAAATTGTGACTATGAGTTAATGTGAATAATTGAGAACGACTTGTCTAATTTCGATAAATTAGGTTTGATTTCAATGTGTTATTATACAATAGCAATAAATGAATTCCATGCACGATCAGTTAATAACAGTTGTGACTGGAGCCGCCACCGAGAGCTACAAGCTCAATGTTTAATGTGCCTGTAATGGGACAGTTCAGAGCTACAAGCTCAATGTTTAATGTGCCTGTAATGGGACAGTTCAGAGCTACAAGCTCAATGTTTAATGTGCCCATAATGGGACAGTTCAGAGCTACAAGCTCAATGTTTAATGCGCCCGAAAAGATACAGTTTAAAGCCACAGGCTCACCGATTAATGAGTCCATATTGGGACAGTTTAGGCGCTCACTCACAACACTAAAATAAAAACGTTATGCACTCATTTCATATGCAACTGATTGAATTGTGATTTTGGGAAAAAGGTTAAACGTTTTATACTTGTGTGATAACTACTTTGTGCAAATTCTTAGTATGCTATTGTATTATAATCTGTGAATTGCTTGCGTAATGCATGAATTGAGTGAACCATCGATGATGGTTCCTCACTGAGTTCACAAACTCACCCAAAATTGCAACTTATTTTTCAGGATCGAGAGAGTAGACTCCTAGCTCCATAGAGACTTTTCATGCCGTGTAGATTGTGTTAGCAAGAGAATTCATAGCACACAGGTCGGTCAGCTGGGATTTTTGGGGATGACCTAGTTAGACTCTTGTTTTAACCTTCTTTTGGAGAAGTGTATAGACAGTGGAAAAATGATAGATTTGTAAACTTTCTGCTTTTGTTGAATTGACTTGAGAAAACATTTTGGTTTTAAATTTTAGTGATTTATACTATGGTTTTATGATTACGATTCCATGAGAGTAATATTGTAATTGTTCGTAGTTCTCCCTTATTGTAGGATATGTATCGGAGTGACCTACGGGCATTTCGGTGTATACCCTACAGTAAGGGGGTGCTACACTTTTTTTTCTTCAAGCATGGCATTACATGATGTGAATTCGATGCTTTTGGATAACTCTTTGATTGTTAGTACCCTTTTAGGAAGGAATGTGATAATAATTCAAGTATATAGAAGTTGTGAGCTCTTCATTGATGGTGCTAGACTGGTAGTAGACTTACTACCTCTAGACTTAAAAGGCTTAGATGTTATACTTGGAATGGATGTTATGGAGAACTATCATGTGAAGTTAGATTGTGGCCTTAAGGAGGTGGAATTTGATCTGGGCAATGGTGAGAAGGTGATTTTTAGAGGGGAGAGGAAAACACCATCACCAATAATTATTTCAGCTTTGCTAGGTGATAGGATGATAAAAAAAGGGTGTGGAGCCTTCTTGGTGCATGTTGTGGACATTGATGTGAATGAAGGGAGGTTGAAGGATTTTCCAATTGTAAGGGAATTTCTTGATGTGTTTCCAGAAGACTTACCTGGTTTGCCACCATGAGGAAAATTGAGTTTGCCATTATCTTGATTCTCGGTATCGCGCCTATTTCAATACCACCATATAGAATGGCTCCAGCTGAGCTGAAGGAGCTTAATGAACATTTAAAAGAATTGTTCGAGAAGGGGTACATATGACCAAGTTCATCACCTTAGGGAGCACCAGTTTTGTTGTTAAGAAAAATAATGGAACATGGCGGATGTGTATTGATTATCGGAGACACAACAAGGTGACCATTAAAAACAAGTACCCTCTGCTCCGAATAGATGATCTGTTTGACCAGCTGCAGGGAGCAAAAATATTTTCAAAGATTAATCTCAGGTTAGGTTATCATCAGCTCAAAATCAAAGAGTCTAATGTAAACAAGATAGCCTTTAGGACACAGTATAGACATTATGAGTTTTTAGTCATGCGTTTTGGATTGACCAATGCTTCAGCTACTTTTGTGGATCTCATGAATAGGGTCTTTAGGGAGTATTTGGATCAATTTGTCATAGTATTTGTTGACGACATTCTGGTTTATTCTAAGAGTGAATTGAAACATGAGGAACATCTCATAATAGTATTACAAACACTGAGGGAGAAGGAGCTTAATGCTAAGTTCAGTAAGTATGAGTTTTGGCTTCATGAGGTAGTATTCCTCGAACATGTAATTTCAAATGATGGGGTACATTTTGATCCGAGGAAGGTTGAAGCAATGGTGAAGTGGCATGCACCTAAGACAGTGACAGAAGTGAGTAGTTTTTTGGGTCTAGCAGGTTATTATAGGAGATTTGTGGAAGGATTCTCTATGATATCTGCTCCGATGACCAATTTATTGAGGAAGAATCAAAAATTTGTTTGGAGTTAGGAATGTTAGAAAAGCTTTGAGGAGCTCAAACGCAGATTAACAATTGCTCCATTTTTATTTTGCCTATTGGAGATAGGGGTTATACAGTGTATAGTGATATTTCAAGAAAGGGTTTGGGTTGTGTATTGATGCAAGGAGACAAGGTAATAACATATGCCTCGCGGCAGCTAAAGCCTTATGAACTGAATTACCCGACCCATGATCTAAAATTAGCAGTAGTAATCTTTGCCTTGAAAATTTGTAGACATTATCTGTATGGAGTTCAGACAAGGATTTTTACTAATCATAAAAGTTTCAAGTACTTATTGAGCTAGAAAGAATTGAATTTGAGATAGAGAAGGTGGTTAGAGTTGCTAAAGGATTATGACCTGCTGATTGAGTATCATCTAGGGAAGGCAAATGTAGTGGCGAATGCTTTGAGTAAGAAATCCTTAATAGCCCACGTTTAGATAGTTTATCTGCCATTATTGGAAGAGATTGATAGGTTTAGAATAAGTTTGAAATAGGAGGAACCTGAGTGTATTGTTGCTACTTTCATAGTGAGACCAATACTCAGAGAGAAGGTTAGGGAGTTACAAGCACAGGATGCAGAATTAAGCAAACTTTGAGAAGAAATTCAGAATGGCAAGAAGTCTGAAATGGTAGTGAGGGATGATGGACTCATGGTTGTAGGAAGAAGAATTTGTATTCTGAATGTCAAGGAGGTGAAGGATGAGATATTGGATGAGGCATACAATGCACCTTATACTATGCACCCTGGTAGCACTAGGATGTGCAGGAATTTGAGAGAGCTTTTCTGGTAGAAAGGCAAGAAAAGGGATATAGCAGAATATGCAAGTAAGTGTTTAGTATGTCAGTAAGTCAAGGCTGAATACCAGGCACCTTCAAGCAAGTTAAGGCCATTGTCCACTCCTAAGTGGAAGTGGCAAAGAGTAACCATGGATTTTCTAATGGGTTTGCTTAAGACCAGTAGGAAGCATGATGTCATATGGGTTATTGTTGATCGTTTGACAAAGTCGGCCCATTTTCTGGAAATTAAACAAACTGATTCTCTGCATGTGCTAGTAAAGAGGTATATTGATGAGATAGGGAGACTGCAAGGAATTCCTGACTCTATAGTTTCTGACAGTGATCGTCGATTTATTTTGAGATTCTGGGGAACCTTACAAGAGGCTCTGGGATCCGAGTTGAATTTTAACACTGCTTTTCACCCCTAGACAGATGGTCAATCTAAGAGGATCATTTGGATCCTTGAGGGAATGCTCAGGGCATGTGTAATGGATTTCAAAGGAGCTTGGGACGAGCATTTGCCATTGGTCGAATTTTCTTACAATAGTTCGTACCATTCAAGCATTCAGATGGCTCCTTATGAAGTACTATATAGGAGGAGATGTAGAACTCCTGTTTGTCAGGATGAAGAAAGAGAAAAGAAACTAATAGGACCATAATTGATTCAGATGACAGTCGACAAGGTCAAGCAAAGGCTTAAAGTAGCTTAGGATAAAATGAAAAGCTATACTGATGCACACCAAAAGGAAATGAAATATGAAGTCGGTGAGAAAGTTTTCCTTAAGACATCTCCTTGGAAAGGAGTCATGAGATTTAGCAAGAAAAGCAAGTTGAGTCGAAGATATGTGGGTCCTTATGAAATTCTTGAGAGGATTGGACCACTACCCTGCAGGTTGGTGCTACCATTAAAATTATCATAGATTCATGATGTCTTTTATGTTTCCATGTTAAGGAGATATAGATCAGATCCCTCTCACATCATTCAGACCACTGAGGTTCAGTTGAGAGATTATCTGAGTTATGAGGAAATTCTAGTGGAGATTTTAGACACTAAGGAAAAGGTTCTCAGGAATAAGATGATTCAACTAGTAAAAGTCATGTGGAGAAATCATTATATAGACGAGGCCACGTGGGAGCCCTTGGAAGCCACGAAGGAGAAGTATCCACACCTCTTCGATGACTCAGGTAATAATTTCGAGAACGAAATTCTTTTAAGAGGGGAAAAAATGTTAGGTACTAATTTTTTTATATTTATTTTATTAAGCATGATCTGAATAAATTTTGTAGCCTTGCTAGATAAAACATTTTAATTAGAGTTTAATTATTTTGTCAAAGATAGGTGGATTTATTACATGGATTGATGGAATTAAAGTATTAATGTTATAAGAATGTATCAAGGGCAAAATTGGCAAGTCACTTAAGGTTAAAAACACTAAGGGATTAAAGGAAGGGAAAAGTAGACTTTTCTCATTCATTAAAGGTAAAATGGGAAGGAAGAAGTGTCGTTTTCTTCCTAAAGAAGAGCAAAACGAAAATAGGAGAGAAAGAAGAAGTAAAATACGAAAACAAAAAGTGAGCAAGAGAGGTTTCAGTGAAGTAGAGAAAAGAATGGAAGTTTAAGCTAGGTTTCATCTTTTCTTAGTCTTAAAGACAGAGTTTGAGGTTGCTCAAGAAAGGAAAAATAAAGAGGAAGGGAAGAGCTTTCTTTAAAGCCAATAATCTCATAAATTAGTGAAGATTCAAGGTAAGTTTGATTTTTATACTTTGGATATATTGAAGGGTTTTGGTTCATGAAGCTTAGGAAATGTATGGGTTTAAATATTCTAGGATCAATTTAGTGAATGTATTTTTTTAGGGTTCTCAAATTAGAATTCCTATTGAATTGGGATTTTGTTATTGTTATAGGAAGTCAAGAAGGGGATCAAGAGAGGCAAGAGAGGCAAGAGGAAAGACATCCTTAAATGAAATTTCATAAGCAAAGATTTCAAAGTGGGTTACAGTTTTATAATTAAGTAATAGGCCATTAATGTTTTCTTTCAAATGATGGAAATAAATTATTTCAACTATTTCATAAACGTACTTTATGACTCTTTGAATGCGTTGAAAAAGTGTTATGTGTTTGGTATGAGCATATTGTGTTGATGAATTATGAAAATATTGTGCAAATGATTTTTGAAAAGATACTATGTTTGAAAAATCAAGTTTCGAAAATGTCCCATTTTGGGCAACAAGTTTACAAGTTATGAAATACATGTTTTGTGGATTTGGTTTAGTCCATTCTGCATGTTGACTACATTTCGACTAAAGACTTCTCCCGCCTACCCGTTAGTAGCATGGAGCTCCTTCATGGACCCCCTCATATTTACAACTACACAAAATCACTATGTGGGATTGTGTTAGTTCATTCTGTTCACGATTACACAGGCCCATTTCATGGAAATGTGTTAGTTTGTTCTGTTTATGGACCTTTCAAACCATTTTGATGTGTTTATGTGCTCATGATATGTTGACAAGATTGGTGCATACCTAATTTTCATTATGGAGAATTTGGTTGAGGATTTGAGAAATATGTGTTTTGTGATTCAATGTGAATTTTTATTGCAATGGAAATAAGTATTTCAATGGTTTTGCTTGTTACTGGTTATAAAATTGTTACCTACGAGTTTTCAGCTCACGCCCTCCATTACCATCCCATATTTAGTTGAAAATCATGAGAACGAATAACCAAGGGTCAAGGCATCACTCCGATTATGCATACTTTTGTATTTTAAGCTAGTTTTGTAACAAAAAGCTTTAGTTGCATTTTAAGCAAATTATTGTTCATGTATCTCTTGTATTTTGAGATTTTGAGATATTGATATATTGTGGCTTGAAATGCCCATTAAAACTTTGTAAAACCCTTATTTTTTGATGTTAATGAAGTATGATTGTGTTTTGCCGATGACATTTCCAAATTGTTCATTTCACTTTCAAGTTTTCCATAGGGGTATGAATGTGTGTTCCAAATTTAGGGGAAATACAGTATTAATCTAGGCTGAATTAGATAAAGTTTCTTCTTAGAAGTTGTAGTTTATCTATCTAACTTTCCAACTCTATATAGTATAAAAGTTTTTGACATTGGAGTTGAGAGATATGATTATTAGAAGTTTGTGATGTTGTATAGGACGGAGATTTGGGATAGCTACATTGATTCGAAATTTTAACCCTTTTGTAAGTAAAATATATTTTTTAGGTCTTCATAAAAGATGTAGGTCTAGAATTCCTCTATGAAACAGTCTTTAAATGACCCTAATCTGATATTTCTAGTGAAAGTTATGCCTTTTTTTTACCAATATAGGTTAGAAGAAGAGAAGCAGGAAGGGAGAAGTCGTGATCGCGACTCTGCGCGTCAAACTTGAACATATTCCACTCTTTTGACCATAACATTTTACTCTGACCTCAAAATGACCTGACTTTTAATCCAATATATTCCTAACACATTTCTTCATCTCTCTATAAAATTTTATGGCTTTTGGTTTTAATTCAAAAAAGATTGATCGAATCAAAGTAAAGATATTAGTTGGAAGAGAATGAATTGGGTATTTCACTGAACATACTTCGGAATTTAGATGATATCTTGATCTATAGAGTTCCAAAAGAAATTATTATGGTTTCTAAATAAACTAGAGGCATAGATCTATAAATCCTCTGAAGAAATTGAATTTTATTTCAATCTCTAAGACTTTCAATTTCTAGATGGTATTTGAGTATAGTGTATTGTTTCAGATTAATTGTTAAGTCAAAATGACTTTACATATATATGATTTTAATGAATAACAAAGAAGTAGTAAAAGCAGAAGCAAAATAGAAAAAAGACAGATGAAGAAATACAGACAAAGATTGAAAAACAGACGGAGAAGTGCAGACGCAGACGGACACAGACACAGACGCGAAGTAAGACACAAACGCAGACAGAGAAAAATATATGCGAAAACACAGATGGACAAAAGCAGACGCAAGAGTCAGTTCGAATCAGTTACAGAACTCAACTGATTCACCATTTTTTTCAAGATTCAAGATTCAAGAATCAAGAAGAAGTTGCAGGCGAAGGCTATAAATATAAGTCGAAGTCAAAGATTGCAAAGTTAGAGAAAATAGTCAAAGTTAGCTAAGTCGAGAAAATTGATTTACGTATGAAAAAGCTTGTCTATAAGATAAATTGTGCAAATTAGCCGAGAGCAAATTGTTCTGTAACAGGTTACGAATACTTTTGTAAGAAAGTAGTACAGATAGCCTGTAGAGGCTAAGTGTGAAAGAATACTGAGTGTAGAGACCTGAAGAGGCTCGGAAAGAATACTTGTAATCGTTGAAGAGATAGTGAAATCTCAGAAAGACTTCTGAGGACTGGACGTAGCCCACGGTTTGGGGTGAACCAGGATAAAATCACTGTGTCAACTTCTCTCTACCCTATCTCTCTTATAGTTCAAAGTTTTGTTATTACTTGAATTCCAAAAACAAGTTTCTAAAGCATTGATTAATTCGAGTTTACTGAATTTTTGTAAAAGAATTTTTCTTTAGCAAAACAGTTTTAAAGAGTTTTTAAAAGGAGAATACACAATTCAACCCCCTTCTCGTGTATTCGTTATCGTTCTATAAGCATTGTACTAAAGTGTGATTTACTTCAAAAGATAGATTTTTCTCACGATGTTCACTCATTTCACTCAAGTATTCAAGGTCATTGTTTCACTTAATATTCCCTCTAAGAGACTACATTACCACAAGCTTGCAAATTCACCAATTCTTTATCACATGGATTAAATGCTCTCATGGATCAAAAAAGGCTTTTACTTAGGGTTGTAATGGGGTTTGGGTTAAGGCAAGGAAAAAAGGTCAAAGGATAACTCACAAGTATTAACAAAGTGCTAAGTAAGAAGGGACAACTAAACACGAATTCTGAGGTATGCATATAAATGCCACGAACTACAACTACTCATTACTAATTAATATTACTACGTTTCCTTCAACAGTAGAAATAAAGATGCTTTTAATCAATCACGCCAAAAACCAAGATGCTTTTTTTCTTCCTTTTTTTACTTGAATAACACTAAAATGATAAGGAAACAATAAAAACATAAATAAATAAAATATAAGTAGAAGTGCCTCTCAAAACATCTTAGAATTAAGTACAAAACAAAAGCCCCTAAATCATATACATCAAATGCTCACTCATTACTTCATTAAACTTGTGACAGGGTAAGGCTAATGGGTTTTTAGATTTTAACATAAGGTGATTAATTTAGAAACAAACAAGGTTAAAGTTCAAAGGGGTTGGCAAGGGGAAAATGAGTTGGTGAGTCATTTAAGCCAAGGGTTCAAAATAAAGAAGGCCTTAATCATTTCCATAAAGCATGCATCTCGTAGTTTCAAAGCGGTTCAATTCAAATTCTAAAGGTAATCTTCCTAGGGAAGCATCACTCACAACAAAGAAACATAATGAATATGAAATGCAGTCATATAGGCACAAAACCTTGCATGTGCTTATATGAAAATCCATCAAAATTTCATACATTACCTAATCGCTTAAGTATTAAATTATTGACTGAGTTTATGCAACTAACTACTTCAATCAATCTATATGATTCACCTTCAACTCAGTCTACCTAATTCAAATTTAAGCACACAACTCAATTCTCAGTCCAACTACTATGGCAGAATGACATAGTACATTCATCACAGTTAAAGTGCAAAAATGAAAAAATTTTAAACTGGCCCCACACCCACACTTACATGGGACATTGTCCCCAATGTCCTAAAATCAATAGAAACACAAGTAAGGGGATGAGAACAGAAAAGGGATGAGAAAAGAAGGACTCCCCTGGATCAAAGAGGACTCAGTGACTTAAAAGCAGAATTCACAGCTTCGGTCTTGCATTCTTAAAAACAAAACAGACAAAAAAAATTAAGGTACTTAAATGAAAGTAATTGAAACAACAAAGAAATAAAATGAATGGATACGGTTGGGGTGCATCCCAACAAGTGCTTGCTTAAGGCCACAAGCCCGAACCCTATCAACCGATATCAATCAATATATTTTAAAGCTTCAAACTCCATCACCTCGTCATTGTGCATCTGAAATCCCTCAAAGTTAGGCTTAAGATGATATCCATTGACTTTAAACTCTTTACCGGTCTTATCACTTCTGATCTCCACTGCTCCAGAAGGAATACCTGTGTAATGTCAAAGGGACCTATCCATCGAGAGCATAACTTACTTTACTACCATATACAAAGCATCAAAAGTTGATTTTGAAAAGTGGAGATCTACAACATAATCCTGTAGCCTGTAAATCATTTAATGGTGCAAAATGACCATGATTTCTATAGGTCTTGCCGCTCTAGTAATTTAGATTTGGACTTGGAGTCTTTCAGATAAGGTGAGATCATTTAACCTTATGTTGAAATCAGGAGCTATGGTGAGAATAACACTACCATTGTTAAGAGTTATAGACCATTATTTCTAATTAAAGGGAAATAGGAAATACGAGTATATACGCATGGAATCTGAACTGCGTATTAACTCCATGCCTAGGTTTAGTATAAACATCCAAAAAAACTTGTAATTAGAATGCTCAACATCCCACCTTTTAAACCATTGTCCTTCAATGTTCATAATTATGGCCTCCTAGCCTCAACCTCATCTATTTTTTATCTGTTTCAATGACAGCAAGCAAAGGACTGAATCTTTGGTCCTTTCTTGTCCAACAAATTAAAACTCGCACCAACAACTTGCTTGCCCCTTCAGATGAAAATCAGTAATAGCAAAAGATAAAATGAAGGTTCCCTTTACACTCTTCTATCTCTTTATTGAATTAATACTCATTTGTACTGACATACTTTAGAATAAGTTGGCCTTATCTTATTTTTTATAAACAACAAATTTATAAGTACGTTCATGGTCTACTAAAATGAAGGTTCCCTTTACACTCTTCTATCTCTTTATTGAATTGATACTTGTTTATACTAATGTACTTTAAAATAAGTTGGCCTTCTCTTAGTTTTTATAAGAAACAAATTTATAAGTAATGTTCATACATAGCTTCACAAAATTTTTTAGCCAAGATGCTCGACATTGAAGTAAGATTGAATCCTAATTAGACTAGCATGAAGCAAGAATTGGTCAGTGTTGATACAAATAACCATGTCAGAATTGGGTGAATCTAGGTACCTGCAAAAAGTAACAAGTTTCCATGAGTTGTTAAACTCAAAATTAGGAACCAATGAGAGCAATCTAATATGAGTGAAGCCCATAATATTTCTATTTCCATTTATATTTCTTGTTTTTGTTTTCAAATTTAGTAAAAAAAATTGTTTGTTTGAATACATAAGTAAAAAAATAATTTATCTTTACGTTTTATCAAATACATAAGTATCATCAACAATCAAAATATAATTAACATTATCAACTAAACAAATTTTATTTTTGTTTAAAAGAAAAGCATAAACTAAAAACAAAAAATTATAACAAAAAAGAAAATTAAACGACCATAACTTTTGACAATTTCCATGAGGGCACTGGCCCAAGCTTAAGAGAAGGAGAACATGATCACATGGCTTTCCATATGGAAAGTCACCTGTGACAAAATAAATAAGTTCAATGTAAAAAAATAGTCCCCATTTTTTAAAGTTTACGATATTAATCAGTATTTAATTGGTATTTAATTCCTATTATTGCTGACCGGTATTATACGAAATTGTCGATACTGATCAATACTAAACACCGACAATCGATATTTTTAAACACATTTTTGTACCATTTTTTGATTACTGTCAGCCGATATTGTCAAAAACCAATATCCTTGTTACCTTGTTACTACATTATCTGTACACAAATCAGGATCATAGGTAGCAACATTGGCGCAAAGTGTTTTGTCAAATATACTTTACTCACACATGGCCTTTGTTGAATATTATGTTTGTTTGGTTTCATTCTTGGAGAAGATTCTTTGGAGGTGGTTGGGCCGGTCATGCTAGGCCCAAGCCTAGACGCAGAACGGCATATGGGCCGATCGGCCCATGTCTTGGGAATTGACCTAATTCCCTCAACAATCATATAAATTCATTACCTCATCATGAAAAGGTATGATTCCCATAACCCTGCTTTCACTATTCACTAGCTACCAAAAACTCTCACAAAAAACTGACTTGAGCGTTGAAGGGGCCTACCGGAAATCAAGCCTCGGCGTGCCTTTTGTTGTTTTGCAGGAATATCTGATCCAGAATCAATCAATCCTATGGATCCAAACAGTAGTGCTCAGCCCCATCAGAATCTGACATAACCAATTGGCGCCCACCGTGGGGTCGGGCATCAAGGCATCACATCTAGAAACACACAGATCAGTCAGGCGGCGGCGGCGAATCCCGATGTAGCCGCTGTTGCGGCACTTGCATTGCAGCGAATGGGCTTGCGGCTACCTACCGCCCTTCCATCGCCGCACTCTGATCACCAGACACACCCTCCATCCCTGCATCAAAACCCTAGTATAAACGAGCTACCCCCTCAAAGCTCACACCAACATGACCAACCACAACAATCCCAAAACCAAGACCAAGAAGCACAAAGCATGGCCCTGGAGGATGACGCTCGAACCAGCTCACATCCTCACATCCAATACCCCCTCAACACGAACCCTCTTGCACCGCAACCAGCCTTCCTCACGCAGAGACCAATCGCAGAAGCGACAGATC
>JANZLF010000036.1:4789-18085 GCA_026546835.1 Erythroxylum foetidum
TATTGTATTTCCATTCCTACCAATTTCTAACAATTTCCAATTCCAACAATCACAAAACATTCATTATTGTATTTCCATTCCTACCAATTTCTAACAATTTCCAATTCCAACAATCACAAAACATCCAATCTCAACAATTACAAAATAATTATAATTTCATTATCAATTCCGACAATTTTCAACAATCACAAAACAATCATGATTGCATTACCAATTCCAACTTACAACAATCACAAAATAATCATGATTCTATTACCATTTCTAACAATTCCCAATTACAACAATGAGATAATATTCATAATTTCATTTTCATTTCAACAATTTTCAATTCGAACAATAACAAAACATTCATAAATCATAATTTCATTTCCATTTCTAACATTTCCATACACTTTTCATTTTCAATTCCAATAATTATCAACAATTTCCAATTCTAACACAATATTTGGGAGTGTTTAATTTTTTTTTTACAATATATCAAAAATGAAAAGACAACCAAAATCCTAAATGCGTAGTAATCGTTATATTAATAATTAAAAGGTGGAAAAAGGTGTTTAAATAGTTTCCTTAAGTATGTTGTAAACTATGTATGTAATTGTAAATAGAATTAGATGTAATCATGTAAATGATTAATTTACTAAAATAAAAAATCAACAAAATTTTAATACTTTAATTTTGTGATTTGATTTTATATATTTTTATTTAATAAAAAGTTCAAACATATATTTTTAAACTTTTATTAAAATTTTTAATTTTAGTTAATATGCATTATGTTTTATTAATTATAACAATTGATTTTATAATTTATATATTTTAGTTTTGCATATTCCAATTACCAATTGCATTTAACTTCTAAACTTCTAACTTCTAACAAGATAATTATTTATAATTATATCATAAAATTTTCAATTCATAACAATTTTCCAAAATCCAAATCCAATACCAAACACAACTTACAAAACAACGCACTTCAATTTTCAATTTTCAATTTTTCACAATCAACAACTATACTATATCTAATATCTATATTATTATACCAGACTACCAAGTACCAACTAATCTATCCAATTTCAATTTCTAATCTCCAAATCACAAATACAGAAATGTAATTTTAACTTCAATTCTTCAGCATTACTGAATAGTCAATACTGATTACACTTTTGGCATAACACAATTAACTTCAACTCTTCATCAATCACAAGATTCACAACACAAATGACAAACCCTTCGAGCAGCTGCTTCAACTTCAACTTCCTTCCATTCAAGTCAGCACAGCAGCAAGCATACAGCCGCCAATTTTAACTTCAATTTTCAACTTAACACCAGCAGAAATACAACCAATTCAAAATTCAGAAACTAGGCTTCAACTTCAACTCAACACCAACAGAAGTAAACCAATTCAGAAATTCAGCATAAATACAATCATCGACAATCAACAATAACAATCACAAAATCATCATCCAACTTTCACAAATCCACCATCCAACACAATAAAAAGTTAAATCAAGTAGAAAAACAAGTGAAAATACGGTAAATAAAAAAAATGAGAAAACATAAAGTCACAAACCCAAAAAAATCCTTCGAGCTTCGGTGGTGTGAGTGTGATTGTTGGATCGGTGGCCGGTGGGGCACCGAAGCTGCCTAGTCACGGTGCGGTGTGCGGTGGACGGTGGAGCTCAGCAGGCGGCGACGTCTTCAGGTGGAGGAGAAGAAGAGGAGGAAGAGAAGAGAGACTCAGAGACCACGACAGAGGAGGAGGAGGAGAGGAGGAGGAAGAGGAAGAGGCTAAGGTGGCGACTGGCGACGCGGCGTCGACGATAACAGGCGGCAAAACAGAGGACGACGGAGAGAAGATGAAGAGAGATGAAATTTGAGAGGGAGGGGCGGCAGAGGCAAGACAATCAGGGGGTAGATTTTTTTATGGTTAAATTTTTGTTTTTTGCAAAATGATCTCTAAAAAATTGAATTTTTTGCGAAATGGTCCGAAAAAAACCAGAATCCTTGATACCGGCCGATTCTTACCGGAATTTTTCCCCGGTATGAGTTTTACCTGTACCAGTACCGGTTTTCTTCTTCGACCACATTCTTCATCTTAGAAGGTCCTGTTCCTCTGCTGTCTCTGTCTCTGATTACATGCTTTGCTCATCTTCGGCCATTGACACAAAGCGTGCCAAACGGTCAACTACTTGGCTCCTTTGATAACTAGTTCAAAACATCCTTCACGCAAACAGCATCTTGTAACAAATGGGTTCCACAGAAAGTATAATAGTTTATTACTAAATTTACTAATAAATATAAGTGATTAAAATAAAAATAATTTAATTAATTTCCTATATTATTTATTATTAAATTATTTCGATAATAAAAATTACGTTACCAACCAAACAGATGATTGCAACAAGACTACCGTCTGGAATCCAACTTGAAAGCCTAGAACGAACTCCTGAGGCCGCAATAATCAAATCGTAGAATTTATGGACAGAATTATACCTTGTAAGTTATTCTATGTATCAACAACTATAATTTTAAAAGATATATATTCATATATCCTATAAAATAATAGCAGGTGTACAAAACATCAGCACCTACGGGTTGAACATTATCGTCAGGAATACAAATGGCGCCTAAATGCTAAATGAGAAAGGCAGGGGCACAAGATGAAAAATTCCGTCCTCTGAGCACCTTGGCAGCATTATTATAATCCTGAAACAAATAGTGAAGTTTTGTGATCTGTACGCAGATCAGTGATTCATGGATTCAATCAACTCCATCTCATTGAATTTTCCACACGTTCTGCTGGTGGCTCATCGCAAGAAATATCAGCTCCCCACAATTTAACAATGCTACTTAATACTAATTTGACCCGTGGTAAAATAAGATTAAGACTACAAATCAAGACAGCCAAAACGATTTGCTAGTAGTATACTGAACTATTCTTGCTGTGGTACTAGCAGGAAACCATCAATTTGTTGTGATTTCTTCTGGTAATGTTCTCAAGTAAGATAATCAACCCTCAATATCTGCAGAAATCCACCCTCAAGAATCTAGCAGAAATTTTGTCGTGGTTTTAGTAAAGACAAATGGAAAGGGATGGCATCCAGGCTACAACAACAATATTGCAGAATGCCTGCGCTCTGACCCAAATTCATCGCTTAAGATCATCAGACATTGCAGAAGGAATGCAGTGTGTTGTTAGAATATCTACAGTTGCTGCTTTGGCATTTTTGGTCTGGAGAACCACAATCTATATAAATGAAAAGATGAAAATATCAGGGTGGTAAGACACAAATAAGAATATAAATATATATATATGTATATATGTATGTATGTATAAAGTGAGAGAGAACCTGTTCATATTCTAGATCAAATTTCAAAAACTCATCATCACAGCTCTCCACCATGTTGGCTAAGCTCCTTAAATTGTTTACAGGCTTACCATTGAAAGCAAGGACCTGTATACAATCATAAAAAAACAATATTCAATAGTGTGCTACATCCATACTGAAATTATCACTAGTTACAGAAAACAGGTCAACCACCTGAGTGTTGACAATGTCCTCATACCCAATATTCACGTCTGCAACAAGCACCTTCAAGAAATCCTCCAGTAAGATAATAGTTTGGAAGCACAGATCAGTAAAATGAATAATACCAAATAACGAGGGGAGACCTGAGAAACCACAACAAGCTGCTCATTGGGTGATCGTGGCATTGAATGCAGAAGTTTATCCAGAAGCTTGACAGGAGCTTCGTACTCGTAATCTTTGCCATACTTCACAAATGTACACAAAAATATTGTAACAATGTAACACATACCATCAAAGAATTCTCAGCAATGACAAGTATTAGCTTAAAATTCCAGAGTTTTATGAAAATCAGGTACAAGAACTAAATTAGCTAAGTAGGTAAAAAAGAGTCTGAAGATTTCATTTCTCAATAAGGGCATAGAAATAAGAAAATGCAATTGCAAAGAATTAAAAATGTAATCCTTAGTTCTTATATTCAATACGAGGCATTTTCTGAAACAAACAATTCTCTCCCATATGTTAACAGCTGCAGTATTCGACCGTTGTTTCCATAGGTCTTATATTCCAGAGCATGAAGCCAACAAATGTACAGTAGAAATGCAGCTACAGACAGATAAGAGTCATAATCATCATCAATCATCTGTAATTCACGGTATAAAACATTCCAATCACAACTTAAATTATTTCAGCATCGTCAAGCACATTTCACTTACGAAAAGTGATCATTCTCAACTTCAAGGCAATAATTCACACATGTTGACACTAAAAATAAATGACATACAGAAACAGATAATATAACTGAATCACACACCTCAGAACGCAGGTAGGGAACTGAGACTGTTGTGAAGACAAATCCAGCAATAAATGACATACAGAAACAGATAATATAACTGAATCACACCTCAGAACGCAGGTAGGGAACTGAGACTGTTGTGAAGACAAATCCAGCAATAATATAATAAGAAGGTGGTCTGCCCCTCACATGAGGTGGAATGAGCCTTTTGTGAGTTGAAAGTTTGATATCAAAACTTAAAGACTCAGAATCACGGAGAACTTGAATAGCCGCACTATCTCCTGTATACTTTTGGGAGATAAGGTAGCTGAAACCTATGCGCTCTCCATGTCGAAAGGGAACTGAAAATCAAGAAAATGAGGGTTCTTCAGATATGATAGAGCAAGTATCATGATGTTCAAAATATGTGGTAATGCCAATAATCTCCATCAAGCAAATTAAACAAGCATTCATGCCAATGTGCAACTGAAAAAGTATCAGTAATCAGATATGTGCCATGACATAAAAGGAAACTAACCAGTTCCATCATTGGCAATATTCACCCCATCAAAGCTGAGAATAATGTCTGAGGGCTTCAAAACTTCGGATTCTGAAGCAGTGGGATCAATTCTTCTGATACGAACACCTTTCTGATCAGGCTTCATACCCATTGCTATTCGCAAGTCTGGATTTTCCATTTTCTGCCATTCAATCCCAAGAAATGGGAATCCTAGCATGTACAATGTGATCGTCAGATTTAATCAATAGTCATCTGGATATAGCATTACTTGGTTAAACCACTTGCAATTTATTTACAAGTGTCCATGTTGTGTTACACAGGCCACATCGATAGATAATAAGCAAGTAGACTAGTTACCTGTATATGCTCCATTTTTCTCATAATCTTGGATGAAGTGCAAGATAACCGGTGTGGGTATAACATACCCGATATTTTCAACATCTTCATGTTTAAGAGACTGGAATGCAATGCCCACACATTTGCCTCTATCGTTAAAGGCTGGACCACCAGAGTTTCCCGAGTTTATAGCAGCATCTATCTGCAGATATAAGAAAAGGCTCATATAAAAAGCTGCATAATGCATCCACCATAAAAACACTAGGTAGTATTTCGTTATTTTGTAGGATGTCATGCAATAGACTAACCAAGGATATAATGGAATATAAAATACCAATAAGCAGTACATAGTTGACCCATTAATTATAAGTACACCAATAAAGAGAATGTGTGTGTTACAAATTTCATCCAACTATTTATGTATAGGGAATGAATGACGTACTATAATAGTAATTACATCCCATATAACATTATATTGTACAAATAAGAGCAAAGAGTTACAAGAATATAACCTGCAAACCTAGAAGCTCTGTTGACCCATGAACATAGGACAAAATTTCTATACGTGACACAACACCACTTGTGACAGAAATTGTGTCCCCTCCAATTGGGTAACCGACAACAGTAACAGCATCTTGAAGTGAAGGCAGATCCCCAAACTCAACAGGTGAGACCCCCTCCCAAAACTCATCATCATTTACTGTTAGCATGGCTGCAAATTATAGAAAGCAAAATTTTGTTAAACATAAAATTCCATTTTCAAATCCGCACATCAGGACAAGGTAACAAAACTTCCACCATATAATACACACTGGATGATCAGGTTATCTAAGCTACATTACGAGAGTTATTCCTACATCTCTTAGTATAGATACACTCATTGGTTAGTCCGGATCCCTTACTCTGATATCATTCCGACTAGATTACTTTACCATTAAAAGGATTCATCTTATCTTACATCTGCCTTCTTTGGATTCTTTCCTCTGTAGTTCACTTTTTCTGGCGGTTGGCTGTTGAGATTTGTTGAAATTCATTTCATTCTGAATTTCAGTGTTATTGCATATTTTCACATAAAATAAAAGTTGCAAATTGAGTAGCATCACAATTCAAAACCTGATTGATATCTCAGTCCCACGAGTAACAATCAGAATCAGAATATGCTGCAGCTTATGCTAAAGAATATTCAGTAGTGTCTATGTTATTTGAACATAACATGATTCTTTGCCCAGCTGTTGTCCCTCAAGTTACGTCGCATTGGCTCTTCATTCATTATGAAACCCAATTTAAATTTTGTGACTTCAACTGGTGAAATCCGCTTAACAAAAACTTCTAGCACAATCGCAACCAGTCTTGCAATAAAGTAAAAATCCAAACCACCCAATGCTGATATCAGAAAAAAAACAGGTACTGAAAAAAGTAGCTTTTACCAGTCAACTAATAAAACTCCAAAACTACCATCAACAAAATATCTCAAACTGGGTACCAACAACATCAAGTTGTGAACTTCCTTCGAAACACAATTTATATAAACAAATTAAGGATCATTACCAATATCACATTCAGTGCCAATAGCAAGCACAGTAGCCAAATACTTAGTATCAGACCCACGCTTCTTGACCTTAACCTGAGTAAAATGCTCCACAGAATGTGCATTAGTCAAAACCCTTTTGCCTCCAATAACAAACCCGCTACTACTCGAGCTGTACTGCCTCTTTCTCTGCCACGGAAGCGAGAAATTGGGCTCCGTGTGAACGCAGAACACTTTGACCACGGCGTCCATCGCTGGAACCACCCTGGCAGCACCCTCCGATGATGGTCCTTCGGCGAGCACCTCGCCACCATTCATCAACGGAGGAGGCTTCTCGGGTTTGTCGGGGCTGTACCTGGACCGCTTTCTGGGGCGGCCCCGGCGACGGTGATGGTTGTCAGTGGCGGGCGTGGTGGGATTGATGATTTCAACATTGGTGACGGAGAAAACGTCGTCTTCAAAGGAGGCGACGGAGTGATCTAGGGTTTGCGTTGGGGTTTTGGGCTTGCGACCTCGTTTCTTTCCCATTGAGGATTTTGTCAGTACAATTACAAATTTGCGAATGGAAACGAAATGAAATGGTTGATGGGGGTAGGGTTTAAAGCTTTCAGAAGATGAAAGACGAGCTCCAGTAAGGAACGAAGCAGTTCTTAAAACCAAAAAGCAAAAACAATATGACCAAACAAAAAGTTCAATGTAATATTTAAGTTTCAAATTTCAAAAGGTGTAATTAATTATATTGATGTCGCCGGGTTGGGCCCGAGCTAGGTTGACCCATGGTTTGACTGGTCGAGATAGGCCGGCCAAGCCATGGCAAGTGGGACATATTTTTTTTTAAAGAAAAACATAAAAAAAGTGATATCATTTTTGAAATAACGGTTAGATTATAAGTCGAAACCAACCCATGACTTGGTTAATCCGGCTCAAATTAGGCCAAATAAGGTCCTTTTTTTGACATCCTAATTAGTTAAAAGCAACAAATAGTTATTTGTTGTTTTTATAAAACAATTTGATAATTGTTAATCTTTTTGTTCTTATATTTTGTAAAATCTATTTTACAATTAAATTAATTAATAATTAATACATCAAAGTAATGTAACTTTGTACAAAAAAAAATGGATGATTCATGACTCGAGCACAGTCATGTCTTAGTGGCCAGAGAAATTGGAGGATTTACAATTTCAAAAAATAGATGTGTCAAAGACCATGTCATATTAACGAAAAGACAATAAGACTCGAGGTCTAGGATAGGGTCGTGCTCGTGTCCTAGGCCATGTTTGCGACAATCAATCATATTTAAAAACACATTTCTTATAGATTTTAAATTTTGAAAGAATTTTAGGACTCATCAAAGTTATAATTAAATTAAATTGAGCTAGGTAAAAGGGTCATTTGATTAAAATTATTACTAGCTAAAATTTACATATAAATATTGATGTAAATATTATCATAATTATTCAATAACCAATCAATTGTTTTTAGCTCTTAAAGACATCAACATAACTAATTAGCTGAATTTTGTTGAAACTTATTATGTTCTTATTTTTTCTTTTATTATTTTCTATTATTGTAATTTGTTTTCCTAGTTAAGTGATACCATGGTATCATTGAGATAAAAATGACTTTGGTTATAAAATTTAAAGTAAATAAGTATAATGGAATTAAGAAATTTCAATTATGATAACGGAGAGTGAAGGATTTACCGATGCAAAAATGCATGTTGAAAGGTTTATGGGGGATTAAGTCGAAAGATATAGACGAGCTTGACTAGAAAGAGTTACATATATGAACAACTGGAACCATAAAACTTTGTCTAGTAAATGAGATCATGGCCCATATCAATAGAGATATCCACTATGGAGATATGCAAGAAACAACAGATTTAGTATACAAAGTCTATCACAAAAAAGTTATATTTGAAGCAAAAATCATGCATATCAAAGATGTATGAAGTAATATACATGGAACAACATATTACTGAGTTCAGCTAAATGGTCAGTGATTTATTAAAGTCCAAGGTGATTATTACAGAAGAGGACAAACCGATGATTTTGCTTTATCCGTCAACTTTTTTTATGAACATCTTACGGTCATGCTCATATTAGATAAGGAGACAGCTGATTTAGATGATATCATTATTGGTGTTATTGACTCACAACCAATAGATAGAGAGATATGCTCTATGTTTCAACCAAATACCTTCAGAACTTATACACAATGGACATAACATGCTCACATCACATGACACTAAATAATGATTGATTTGTATTAAACAGATCATATAATTTCAACTGCCTAGTTATAGGATGATAAAGTTTGCAAAATTATCATAATATGACATGTTAGGATCAAAATGTTTGATGGTATTATTAGGAAGTTATGTGATGTTCGACATGTACCAAAGAACCTAGTGTCTTTGAGCACCTTACATATGAATGGTTTTAGTTATAAAATTCACAGTGACAATAGAAAGGTGGTAAATAGTGTATTTGTTGTAATGAGAAGTATAGTTATAGGTGAAAAGATTACTAAAGCTAAGTTAGATGATGACAGTATTACATTATGACTCATGTAATTGAGTTATCTTAGTGAGCAAAGATGACGAAACTTCATATAAGGATCCTAATAAAAGATTTTAAACATTCTAACTAAATTTTTGCAAGTTTTGTGTGTTTAGTAAACAATCTAAGGTGACACTCAAGATAAGGAAGTATAAAACTAAAAGAATTAAAATCTATATACATAACAATATACAAGGTCCTATTAGAGAGTGTTTAACGCGCTTCACGGAATTGAAAGATGAAAAAAATAGATTCAAAGAAAGGAGAAGAGGATAGATTCGAATTAACAAAAACTAAATTTGATATGCATGGTTTCAAATTTACCTACTAGACCTCATGAAGAACTTGTCTCGAGCAACCTAGATAACAGGTAAAGAACAAACCAAGAAAGTTGGTAAGATCAAAATCACGCCACAATCTGATTCAATTGATAAGTGAATTTAATTCCTAAGTTGAAAAGAACAAAAGGGTTTTCTCCTCTCAATATGGTCGACGACTCACTGAAAACAAATATGATCAAAAGTTTCTCAAAAACCCTAAAACATAAGTATTTATACCTAGGCTTAATGTTAAAAGACTTGGGTTCAAAATACATAGAAGCCCAAAATATAAATAAGTCCAAAATAGATCATAAGCATGCTACTAAAGGTCTAGTCTTATTGAGGCGTCAAGTCTGGTCATAAGCGCGCCTCTTTTTGGGCTTTAAATGACGAAGAATAGCCTAACACAATGGTTATCAAGTTCTAAGTGAATTCGATCCAAGGATTTGAGACAAGTAGATCAATTTGGGCTGTGATCCAACTAGCTCTCCTCTAATAGGCTTGGTTAGCTTCATCCTCTCCATAAGTTGTCCCACACATGCATAGAAAGCCTCCTTGAATCTCTCGGTCCTAACTCTTGACATAGGTCCAACTGGAATAACGAGCTCGCCTCCGTCACATATGCCATCTCTATAGTGATCCTTACTCCTACTCACATCAGTCCCTCCCTTCTTAAGAAGATTCGTCCTCGAATCTGAATCCATATCAAAAGGAGAAAGATCAATTACATTAAAGGTAGCAGAAACATTGTATTTACCTAGTAGATCAATCTTGTAAGCATTGTAATTGATCCGCTCCAATACTTGAAATGGACCATCATCCCTAAGATCTAACTTGGACTTCCTTTGGGCAGGGAACTGTTCCTTCCTCAAATGCAACCAAACTCAATCACCAGGTTCAAAAGTCACTAGCTTGCGCCCCTTGTTGGCTTGCTTGGCATAGACTTTATTCCTCTGCTCAATGTGTTGTCTTACCTTTTCATGCAACTCCCTAACCGTCTCAGCTTTCCTCTTACCATCTATGCTAGACAAATCATGCAAGGGTAAAGGCACCAAATCCAAAACAATCAAAGGATTAAAACTATAGACAAACTCAAAAGGTGAATAACCTGCGGTGGAATGCACACATCTATTATATGCAAACTCAATAAATGGCAAATAATCACCCCAAGTTTTTAAATTTTTTCCAATTAAAGCACGCAATAAGGTACCTAAGGTTATATTAACAACCTCAGTCTGTCCATTTGTTTGTGGATGACAAATAGTAGGATAAAACAATTTAGTACCCAACTTTTCTCACAAAACATGCCAAACATGGCTCAAAAATTTAACATCTCTATCCGAAACAATAGACTTAGGAATACCATGCAATCTAACAATATCCTTAAAGAATAAATCAGCAACATGCACAGCATCATCAGTCTTATGGCATGCAATAAAATGCGTCATTTTACTAAATCGATCAACAACAACAAAGATGTTATCATACCCCTTCTTTGTTCTAGGCAGTCCTAAAACAAAATTTATAGAAATATCAACCCAAGATTCAATAGGCACAGGTTTAACAGTAGATTTTTCCTGTCTACATGCAATGCATTTGGCACATACACGCTCAATATCCTTGCGCATACCAGTCCAATAGAAATGTTCATGCAAAATATCCAAAATTTTAGTAACCCCAAAATGACTAATCAAACCACCACTATGGGCCTCATGCACAAACAAAGTACACAAAGAACAATTAGGCACACATAGTTGATTACCAAGATACAAATATCCATCATGCCTATAAAATTTCTGGAATGCCACATGCTCACAAGCAGCATACACATTAACAAAATCATCATCAGAAATATACATGTCCTTAAGTTGCTTAAATCCTAATAATTTAGAACTAAGAGTAGAAATTAAGGAATACCTCCTCGATAAAGCATCAACTATCACATTTTACTTTCCTTACTTGTAATGTAGCACATACGAAAATGTCTCTAGAAACTCCACCCAAGTGGCATGTCTCTTACTCAGCTTGCCCTGTCCCTTCAAATGCTTTAGGGACTTATGATTTGTCCGAATGACAAACTCTCTGGGTTGAAAGTAATGTTGCCACACCTCCAATGCTCTCACCACAGCATAAAACTCCTTGTCATAGATCAGATAGTTGAGTTGTGCACCACTCAACTTCTCACAGAAATATGCTACTAGTTTGTTTTCCTGCAAAAGCACAGTACCTATACCAATCCCAGAAGCATCACATTCAACTTCAAAAGCTTTATCAAAATTAGGCAAACACAGAATAGGAGCAGAACATAATTTTTCCTTCAACAATGCAAATGCATGCTCTTGTTCCTTACCCATGCAAACTCTTTTTCCTTCTTGACTATTTCAGTGAAAGGAGCAGCAATGGTAGAGAAATTTTTCATAAACCTCCTATAAAAACTAGCAAGCCCATGAAAACTCCTCACCTCACTCACACTCTTAGGCATTGGCCATTCCTAGATAGCCTTCACCTTCTGACAATCAACCTCTACTCCCTGAGCACTGACTACAAACCCCAAGAATACAAGTCTATTAATGCAAAATGTACACTTCTTAAGGTTCGCATACAGTTTTTCCGGTCTCAATATATCCAAGACATACCTTACATGCACGACATGCTCATCAATATTAGTGTTATATATCAAGATGTCATCAAAGTAATCAATCGCAAATTTACCAAGAAATGCACGCAAGACATGATTCATCAACCTTATAAAGATGTTGGATGCATTAGTTAAACCAAATGGCATGACTAACCACTCATACAACCCATATTTAGTTTTAAAAGTAGTTTTTCATTCATCTCCTGGTTTCATTCTAATATAATGGTATCCACTTTTCAAATTAATCTTTGTAAAGATACATGCACCATGCAATTCGTCAAGCATGTCATCTAACCTAGGAATAGGATGGTGATACTTTACAGTGATTTTATTCACATCTCTGTAGTCTACACACATCCTCCAGGTTCCATCTCTCTTTGGCACCAGCAATACAGGCACAACACAAGTACTTAAGCTCTCCCTCACATGTCGTTTCTCCAATAGCTCATCCACTTGCTTTTGAAGCTTCTTTGTCTCCTCAGGGTTGCTCCTATAAGCTGGGCGATTAGGAATCTGAGCTCTAGGCACAAAGTCTATCTGGTGCTCTATGCCTCTCAAAGGTGGCAGTCCCTTAGGCATCTCCTTGAGAAAAACATCTGAATAATCCTATAAAAGAGATGAAAATACACTAGGAAAAGAATCAAGAGGGTTAGTATTAGAAACTAAACACTCTCTATACCTAACTATCACAAGTGCTTTCTTCTCTCCAGTTGTTCTTCTCATGTCTTTTCCTCTAGTATACAAACTTACTCTTTTCTCTTTCTTTTCACTCTTCTTTTCCCTCCCTGAACTTTTCTCTCCTCCACATCTCACTTTCTTTTCCTCACCTGTGCAGTCACTCCCCATTAGGCCAATCTTGTAACATCTCGTCCCTATATTAAGGGTTAGAATTTAGATTTTAATAATGGAGAAAATAACAATGTGAGAGTTAGAAAAAAATTTGCATTTCATGTTCAACAAAATGTTAGTATACATGTATGTGAATTTGAATTTTTACACACATGAAAATAATTGTATATGCACTCATTGACATTCTGGGTATATTGAATAGTAATGGGATATGTTGAGAATTGTGGTTATAGTGAATGAGTTAA
>JANZLF010000036.1:27113-38536 GCA_026546835.1 Erythroxylum foetidum
AGCCTCTTCAGGACTGGATTCTTTCCAACCTCCACCATCACCACCGCCCTCTAGGCCACGACTGGGCCGTGCTGTTCGGAGTCACCTACTGGTTTCTTTGGACATGGAGGAATAAGTCTATCTTTGACCTTCACTTCACTTGGCTTTCTTCTCCTGATTTTGTTATTTTGTCTTATGCAGATCAACTCCACATAGCTTTGGAGAGGCGTAGCCGCTATGACCCTAGCTCAGGCTCCGCCAGGAGATCCGCATTAGCTGGACCACGCCGCCACCAGGATGGGTCAAAGTCAACACCAACGGGGCTAGCAATTGGTCCATCTCCCTGGCCACAGCTGGTGGCCTCATCCGAGACAGCTCAGGGCGTTGGCTAGCTGGTTTTGCCCAGAACCTCGGTTGGTGCACTCCAAAGACTGCTAAGCTCTGGAGTGTTTATACTGGTCTCTCCCTTGCCTGACGTCTCGGCTTCCGCCACATCGAGTTAGAGGTTGATTCGACAGCGGTGCACCAGCTACTGTCTTCCTCGGGTTCCCGTCCGCAGGTGGTCTGCCCTACTGTCGCAAGTATCCGCGAACTGTTTCACCGCACTTGGACTGTTTTTCATCGGCATGTTTACCGAGAGGGCAACAAAAGTGCTGACTGGCTTGCCACTCACGCTGCTACTTTTGATGTAGGCGTCACTTATTTTGATACTGCACCTATAGGGTCCCAACGATTCCTCCTTGAGGATATGTCGGGGACTAGTTTCCCCAGACTCACTCTGTAATCTGTTTTGACAGTTTCCTTTTAATAAAAAAAATTTACTGCCTAACTCAAACGAATGACCAAATACTAACCAAATTGAGCGCTCCCATCTAACGAGACTCCTAATGTAAATATGTAACATCCCGGACTTAATAATAGAATTTAGTCTTGGAGTAAATAATTTAAAGATGTCTTCCCATAATTAGAACTCTCCTAAAATACCTCGTAGGTAGTCAAAAAAAATAGAATTTAAACTTGTCCATAGGTCGACCGCAAGCGAGTCAGGTCAACTTAGTTTATTATATTTTTTTTTAAAAAGGAAAGATGTCATTTTTAAAATAACGATTAAGCTACAGGCTGGCCCGACCTGACCATGGTCCCCTAATGAAATTGGCATACCAAATGTTACCATATTTTTACATACCTAACATTTCCAACTATAACATTCTCTATTTAACACCTTATTATTCTAGCAATTAATGTTCACTTTATAAAAATATTGAGAGAGTTTCGTTTATATTTACTTAAAATCTCATGTAAGAAATTTCAATACACTTCTCATACACGTTACTCAATTATCCATCTTTATGTCAAACTCCTTGAAAAATAATTTATCAATTCTTCAATACATTTCAACACATCTAAATCATATTTCATACATAACTTTTCTTGTATTCATATATAATTCACAATAAAATCATGTAAATTCCTCCACTTCTTTTTATGTACATGTCATAATCAAAAATAAAATAAAAAATTTGTTGTACATCCACTTCCAAATCTTTATGCATCCTCTATGTGACTATTATCTTATAGTAAATCCACGACAATTTTCTTTTAGGGAGTGCTTGGTTTACAAAGGATAATAGGAATGGGAATAAGAATGAATATAGTGAGAAATGGAAATGAATATAATCATTATAATTATGATGGTTAGTTAAGATGAAGGAATGATTACCATTACATTTGATGGTGGTTAGTTTGTTAAAAATTATGAGAAATAAAAATTTGTTAAAATTTTGTTTTATATCAAATTTTAAATATATTTTAATTATTTATATTTTATGCACCCTATTTATAATGACGGAATATTTAAAATCAAGTATATTGCGATATTTCATTTCCAATAGCTCTTGAAGAAAAAAATACTCCAGTATTTTCTTGCATCAATATATCATTAGTTACATAATATCCTTAAAATATGGTTTAATAATCGAAAATATTGTACAATTTATCAGCATAACCATAATATCCACCATTCTATTGCTATAGTAAAATTAAGTAATATAGTTTAATACAATTTATATTTCTCTAATAATGTAAATGATGTAAAATATCTATCGTATACACAATACTTGAATCAAAAGTCTTCAATTGATGCAAAATAACTAGTTAACACAACGACAATCACAAAAACTATTCTACAATCACAAACAAAGAAGAAATCAAGAATGAATTTTACTCCACATAATAATCTTCCATTTCATATAATCTGAAGAAGCCTAACTAATGGATGAAGAAATGACAGTATTAACATATGAACCATGAAACAAAAATTACATTGCTAAAAGATTACATTGACAATAGAGCTTGCTTAAAAGAAAAGGGAAAAACAAGGGCATGAATAAAAATAGTTTTGAGAAAAAAGTTGAATAATACATAATAAACCCCTCAAGTAAAGAATACATGTTCAACAAATTAAGTAATATGAAGAATAACAATATGGGCGTCCAAAAGGGTGATTAATATGAAGATAACTATTTTATATTATATAGGTAACTCAAATAAAGAATCTTTGGATAGAAACTGTTGACAATAAGGAGAACAAACGCATACCGAACCATCTATGGAGCTTGCCAAAAACTACTGATCATGCAACTGAAGCGATACCAAACTAAAGATTTAAACAAGATTAGAAGTTTTAGAAATGAAAAACCAAACAAGCAAAGGGGAAAATGAAAAGTAACAATAACTAAACATTTCATAACAACACCAACTAGCATATAGATGAAGGCATATACATATATTGGACAGGACAAGCAAGCATATAGATGGCACCGTATGAGGCTCTTTATGGTAGAAAGTGCAAAACACCCTTATATTGGACATAATTTAGCGAAAGAAAGATCGTGGGTCCAGAATTAATAAAGAAAACTGAGGATAAGGTGAAAATTATAAAGGAAAGGTTGAAAGCTACTTCTGATCACCAAAATCATATGTAGATTTGAAGAAAAAGGACGCTGAATATGTCGTTAGTGACAAGGTTTTCTTAAAAGCTTCACAATGGAAGAAAATGTTCCGATTTTTTAAGAAAGGTAAGGTAAGCCCTAGATTCATTGGTCCATTTGAGATCATTGAGTGTGTGGGATCAGTAGCCTACAGATTAGCATTGCCAGAGGATATGGAAAAGATTCATGATGTCTTCCATGTGTCTATGTTAAGAAAATATCGGTTTGATCTATCACACATTATAAATCTGGAAGATATTGAAATATAACCAAATCTAACTTATGAAAAGAAGCCGATGAAGATTCTAGCAAAAGATACAAAACAACCAAGGAACAAGAAGGTTCTACTGGAGAAAGTAC
Source organism: Erythroxylum foetidum (assembly GCA_026546835.1). Taxonomy (NCBI): domain Eukaryota; kingdom Viridiplantae; phylum Streptophyta; class Magnoliopsida; order Malpighiales; family Erythroxylaceae; genus Erythroxylum; species Erythroxylum foetidum. The sequence goes on from JANZLF010000036.1 coordinate 30,443, forward strand.
TATAGACGAACCACGAGGTCGAGGATGTTACATGGGAACCAGAAGAAACCATGAAAAAGTCTTATCCACGACTATTTGACACAGGTAAATTTCGATGACGAAATTTTAATTTAGAGGGGAAGAATTGTATCGCCCAAAAAATCTTGATTTCATGAATAACACTTTTTAGGTCGTGAATAGTATATCCTAAGGTGAATAGTGACACTTGGGATCCAAATTGCATTTTTTTAATTTGACATCGGATAGTTTTGTTCAAAGACAACCCGAGAATCAAATTAGAGCTCCAAATGTTTTTAAGGGCTTGACCAAGAGTTGACTAGTGGTCAAAGTTTGATCCGAGAAATGGTGAAAGTCAAACCCAAAACTATTAACAAAAATAAATGATATTAATTAAGGTCTTTATGTGAGATTGATATTTTTCTTATGAGTATTTTTTATTGAGGAAAAAGAAAGAATGGATTAAAAAGGTTAATTTTTGAAAAAAGAATTGGAAAACATTTAATGAGGGACCACACAACATTTTTTTCAACATCACATTCTCTTCTTCTCCAAAACATTGCCGAGAATACCTCCCTCTTTTCTTCTCCATGTTTCTTTCATTTCTTACATTTTTAAGCCAATTTTCTTTAGTTTTAAGCCTTAAATCTCCTATTCAACACTAAATCATCAACCTAGGGTCCCTAAACTCACCATATCAACAAAAAAAATTGGAAAAGATGAAGAAAAAGTATATGGGTGGTCTTGATGAATAGTACTCGAAAATTTATAAGGTGAGTTAATGGAGTTCTAATTATTTTTAGTATATGATTGCATGCATTAGTGAGTCAAATGCATGAAGTTGAATTTGTTATGCAATATTGTGAAGATAAAGAAGATAAATTGAAGGAGAGAGAGAAGAGGAGAGAAGGAATAAGGAATTGATGATAAAATTGAAGTTTATGGAAGTTTAATTTGAAGATTTGGATATCAATTTGGTATGTGTTTTTGCAATTCTACTTTTTCCTAAAAATTTTGTGTATTATGTAGTTTAGGGTTCTTGAGTAAAATTGGAGGTTTATGAAATTGTTATTAAAAATATTAAATTGGAGGTTAAATAAAGTAGTATATGTGATTAATTGAGATTTTAGACTTATAATTTGTATTTTCCTAAATTGGCGTACATTATGTTTAAATTGAGAAATTTGATATGTATGCTATTTTTGTCTAATTTGTGAGTTGAATATGTCTTGAATATTGAATAAAATAAATTAAAACCAATAATTGAAAAAAATGACATTTGCTTTGGTCGAATATGGAATAGTTTGAATTGGCTATTATGAGTGATTATCATTAAATTTCAATGGAATTTAATTAGATTTGCCCTTAGTAAAATAGATAAGAATTGGAGGAAAGTGAAAAGATTGGCATGCTAATTAAAGAGTTAGCAGTACTGCATCATGATATATGTTATCAGACTGTATAGCTCCTAGAGCTTGGTTTCGATATAAGATATTTGATTTGGGTTATGAACTCCATGGCTTTGAGAGCTCAGTTCCAATTTGAATGAATATAAAAAAATGAATCGTATGGTTTTGAGAACCCAATCTTGTATTTTTAAAATCCCACTTATCCAACTCGATGATACAATTCCGATGGATTTTACTTTGGGGAAATTACAGAAAGTAGATAAATGCATGATTAATGATCAAAGAACTTCAAGTGAAAGTAGTAATTAAATTGTACAATTTATTCATCATTGTGTAATTAGATACGAATTATTTAAATAAATACATGCTTGTATTTTATAATTTGATTTTTAAATGTTTATTTATGTTTAGAAATAAATGGAGATATTTATATGTGAAAATATGATGTATATTATGCATCTTTTGGTTGAATGAATTGAATTGAGTGAGAATTGAATTGCTTGAACACCATTAAACCTATAGCTTAGCGTGTGAATTGTCTTTCCGCGCGTAGATTTTGAAAAGAACTAGAAGAAAGTTGTGGTAGATCTACTATAAGACAAAAGTCACATAGAGGACCTCGAAAGATTTGGAGGTGGATGTATTACAAATTTTCATTTTGTCTTTTGTTTTAGTATATACATATAAAGAAGTGAAGGATCTTACAGGATTTTATTGTGAATTATATATGAATAAATGAAAGTATGTATGAAATTTGGTTTAGATGTGTTGAAATGTATTGGAGAATAAGTAAATTATTTTGTCAAGGAGTCTGACATGAAGATGGATAGTTGAGTAACATGCACGAGAAGTAGATTGAAGTTTCTTGTAAGAGGTTTTAAGTAAATATAGAAAAAAAAACTCTATCAAAATTTTATAAAGTGAATATTAGTTGCTAGATTAATGAGGTTTTAAATATAAAATGTTGTTGTTTGAAGTATTAGGTAATTAAGAATACGGTAACACTCGGTGTACCGATTTCATTATCAGGTATGGGTTGTTACAAAAATAATATGTATATCAAATTTTCAAATTCAACATATTTTTGTTAATTGGGGAAAATACAAATTAAAGTCCAAAATCCAAATTAATCACATATACTACTTCATTTACGATCCAATTAAATATTGTTTAACAACAATTTCATAAATTTTCAAATTTACTTAAGAACCTTAAATTACGTAATGCACAATTTTTACGGAAAAATATAATTGCAAGAACACAGAGTAAATTGATGTCAAATTCTTCAAATTAAGCTTCCATCAACTTTAATTTTACCAACAATTCCTTATTCATTCTCATTCTCATTCTCATTCTCATTCTCATTCTCTCTCTCCTTCAATTCATCTTCTTTATCTTCATAATATTGCATAAACATTCAATTTCATGTATTTTATTCATCAATGCATGCAACTACTCCAAAATCATATTCCAAAAAAAAATCAAAACTCCATTAACTTACCTTATAAATTTTTTTGGTACTGTTAATCAAGAACACCATATACTTTTTCTTCATCTTTTCCCAAACTTTTTGTTGATATGGTAAGTTTAGAGACCCTAGGTTGATGATTTAGTGTTTAATATGTGATTTGGGGGTTAAAAATAAAGAAAGTTGAAAAGGAGGAGGCTTGTTCTTGGTTATCTTTGGTGAAGAAAAGAGTGTTAGGTCACGTGATCCTTTAATAACTTTTTCCCTTTTTGGATTAAAAAAATCTAAATTTAACTTTTAATTCATTCTTTTATTTTTCTTAATAAAAATACCTGTAAGAAAAAATATTAACATCATATAAAAATCTTAATTAATATCATTTATTACCATTAATATCTTTGAATTTGACTTTCACCTTTCTCGGGTCAAACTTTGACCACTTGTTAACTCTTAGTCAAACCTTCAAAACAAACTCATTTTAAGCTCTAGCTTGATCCTCGAACTATCATTGAACAATATGATCCGATACCAAACAAAATAAAATGTAATTTAGGTCCCTATGGCTACTATTCATGACCTAAAAAGTAATATTCATGAAATCGAGATTTTGGGGCGTTACAATGTAATTGTCCAATGTTTTAGATATGACCTTCAACTTTCTTCGAATTAGGGATGGCAAATATGACCCGATTCGTCTGAGTCAGTCTGATTTTAGCTCGGGTTGACTAGTCCATGGACTGAGATTGCTTGGCACAAACGGGTCACAGGTCGGGTTGTCCTGGCCTGTGACCTGACAGAAAGATACAACGACATTTTTTAATTTTAAAAAATAAAATTAGACTGAGCCAGTAATCCATTGTCATCCCTGCTCCAAATCTTATTATCAAAAACTCTCAAGAGACATAATGTACTGAAATATAGATAGAATCTCTTTTTTATAAAAAGATTTGTAACATTTGTATTAAAATAAAGCCAAACTTTAATATTTTAAAGTATTTACAATAAATTTAATATTTATAAATTGTTTATTTTATATTTTAAAATAATAGAATATAAATTTTTGTTAATTAATTTAATTCCATTATACCTCTTTATAGTTTATATAATAACATGCATATATTTTAATTAAATTTAAATTAATATATTTTCGTATCAAAGCGACACAGCTCCTCTGATCACTTATTGGCTACCAAAATCTTCTCTTCTTCTTCGATCCTTCTTCGTCTCTTCCTTAATCTCTTTCTGTACTTTTGTGTCTACTTGTGTTTTTCTCTTAATTTTATTCTCCTTGACAATTCGACTCACCAACCACTACTCTTTCAGTCCCACTTTCTATCCCACAATAATTGGTGTGAAACCAACTTAAAATTCGATAACTTTGTTCTTTTTCAACTTCATTTGTTTTCTTTGTACTCCTAAAGATTGCTTCAGACCAGGTCGTAGTCTCTTTTAGTTATGTCAAACTCAATAAACCCTTTAAGCACACTCACAAACCAATACTTCAGACTTTGTCGCAATCCGATTGTGCGATATCCAACTTGGCTATTATTTGTCTACTCGAATATTGGGATTGGTAGCATGTTTTTGTTAAGATGTTTATGGAGTTCTGTGCTTCCAAGATTACTTGGGCCGAGGCATAGACGGTTTTGGTGTTTTTTAGTTAGGGTTGCAAGGTTTCTTAACCCTGTACAACTTGGTTCGACCTTAAGTTAATAGGACTCGACTCAAGTTGATTAGACTTCTGGTCGAACTTGAGCTCAGGTTGCCTAATCATGGCCTAATATAAAATTTAAAAATTTTAAAAAAATTATGACCCTGTATAGTTTGGTTCGAACCTAAGTTAACAAAACTCGGCTTAAGTTGATAGCCTTCCGGTCACACTTAAGCTCGAGTTGCCTAATCACGGCCTAATCTAAAATTTGAAAATGAAAATAATATCACTTTTTATTTTTAAAATTAAAAATATATTTAATCACTCATGGCTTAAGTTAATAGTCTCCGAGTCAATCAAACTTTAGGTTTAGGTTGAGTCCAAGTTCAACTATTAATTTCTGGCCCAAGTTAGCGCTACAAGGGTTGCAAGAGATGTTATCACCGACAAATATGTCAGTTTTAAGGTTACAATTATCCTCCAATTCTTTTCTAACGAGGCTATTACAAAATAATGATTGGAATTGTTGTTTTTACAATTTTTGCTCTCAGGATCTTTTAGATTCGAGACCTGATCCTCTGGTCCAGATACTCTGATCCTACTCTGAGCCAGAGGATCTCAGTCATCTATTTCAGCTAAATGGATGGTTGAGATCCTCTGGTCCAGGGTAGGGCCAGAGCACCTGGACCAGAGAATCTCATGCGTTTAGATTCGGATAGATAAAAAGTCGAAAGGGGAAAAAGATGATGACACATTTAATATTAATTTAAGTTTAATTAATATATGTGAAATTTATTATATAATGTGGCAGCATATGTATAAGATTCAGTAGTCAATAAAAAATAATAAGTTTATGTTATGTTAATATTGACGTAGTATATAACGGCTATAAAAATATAATTTTAATAATATTTTTGTTCTTTTATAATTTAAATTAAAAGGTTTATTAAATTATTAAATTTATTTTTATTATTGTGAAGTATTAAGATCTTACCTTTATTTTAGTGAAAAAGATAAAGTTCAAAAAATGCACTTTTTACTGTAAATATTTCAAATATGAGAATTTGAATAATCAATGGACTTAATTTATTGTTTAATTTAAAATTATCAATTCATCAAATAATATATTTAAATTACATAATGTATAGAATATTACATGTATTTGAAATTTTATCTTTTATACACTTAAATAGTAACGATAATGAATTTTAGAAGATAAAGAAATATATTTCAATTACATAATTTAGAATATTACATATATTTGAAATTTTGTCTTTTATACACTTAAATAGTAACGATTATGAATTTTAGAAGATAAGAAAAACACAAATCTAAATAAATTCTTAGATAGGCATGAGATTGCGTGGACTTTGGCATATATTTACTAACAGGGAACAAAATGAAGGCCTTAGTTGCTTCAATTATAAGGAGTTTCTTGACTATTATCATTGGGAAATTAGAGTCAGATATGATCTTACGTAATGGAATTATTACAAATTTTTTTGTTTTATTTTCTAGAAGTCAAGGTCACCTAAATTTTGCAACATAATTAACGCATAAAGTATAATAAAACATGAATCATAATTTGTGTCTTGTTGTGAAACTTGATTATTCTCTTGTCATTTACTTTGAATTGTCTATGAAATTGACTCATCTATATCTCTATAGTCATTTATGCATTTGACCTTAGTATTTCTATAATATATTAAGAGAACTCTACAAGTAGTGTAGAGAGGGCTCAACAAGAAGTGATAGCTTTTTTAAAATCCAAGTCTATTTATAATAGGATTTGATCTTGTTAGTAGTTTAATTGAAATAAAATTATAGTTCAATTAAAATTAAAATTAATTATTCTTAAATACTAATTTGATCGAAATAAGTTCTAATATCTTATATTGGTATTTATTTACTAAATTTTTCATATTTAATTTTAAAATTTCTTAAACTTTATAATAAATTTTAACTTGATTAAAATACCTTTTTCTCTCTTCATTCTTTGCATGTGACCCAATAGTTTTATAAATATATTGACAATGTATATAAATTATAACCTAAAATCATATTTAAGATTAGATAAATTAAAAATTTTAATTTATCTTTAATTTCTAATTAAATAATTTATATTTATAGATCAATATTGATGTCTAATAGTGCATCATAAAAACTAAATATCAAGAATACTAAAGCAATTTTAGCTAAACTTTTGTGTATAATTTTCCATATAATTTAATCTTTTTATCCTATAATATTCTGATTAAACATAAACCATGTAATTTGTTGAACTAATGGAGATTTCAATCGATGTTTTGATGAAAATAAAATATAATTACTACGAATGAGTTTATTATTTTGATAAGAAGTAATATAAGAACAAAATGAATTTATAAACTTAAGAAGATAACTTATAAAGTTGATTAAAAAAAAGTTGAAGTTTACAACCGTTGAAATGAAGATTACACCAAGGACACAAGAAAATTAAAGCTTATCAAGGTCATTCTTTAGTTTGTAAAATTAATTGTAATATCACTTTGTCAATTTAATGCTCTAAAAGGCTCACCATGTATAACATTTCATTTTATTTCATTATATGAATCTTTATATTCATCAAGAAGCATTTGGTTTTATTATAAAAACATCTTGATCTTTCAAATAAACTTTATGGAATAGTTTGGAAAGCATTTAAATCATAATTTTATTAAACAAATTGATTTTGAGCATTTGAAACTATTAAATTCATATTTTTGAGTAATTAGCTAAAGAGCATAGGTTAAAGTTGTTAATTTGATTTATTGTGAGTTTGTTGTAATATTGATTGATGTATTGATTGACTAATATACCTATTGGTTGACTAGTATTCCAACGACTAGGGAATATTGTATCTTTATTGTACATTAATCAATCAATATAACTTCTTCATATAACCATTATAACAGTTAGTTCTTAGCTCCACTAGCTATTAAAGGTCCTAAAATACTATCAATAGGTATTTTATTATTAGTTTTAGTGAAAAGAAGGTTTTGGGTGTCATATGCACACATTTCGAAATATTTTCAATCATTTAAGCATCGTTGTTTCATATCTAGGAGAGTGCGTCATTTGGAGTTATCAAGTGATAAAGTGACAAATTTTAAGTTGTAATATTTATTTTGGAGATTATATTATTGTATTTAGGGGTAATCCAAGTGAGATTGAGGTTACTCTTCACCCTGGAAAAAGAACGTAAGAAGGATTCTCATTTACTGGGAAAGGTTATACAAAAGTTAGTCTTTGCCTTGAAAGAAGAATAATAGTCAAGTTTCAAGAAGAGCTTTATGAGTGAACGTAGGTGAGGGTTATTTATCAAACTATTATAAATCAATTTGCAGTCTCTCTTCCCTATTGTTAGACCCCTAAGTTCAGATTGAGGGATCGTGCGAGTGTTAGCGGGCCTTGGCTAATACTTGGCACGTAAGTTGGCACGAGGAAGGCGTGTTGACGAGGAATAAGGCAAAGTCTTGCGAGTTGGCGCAAAGGTGTATGAGACCCGCGAGGATGCGCGAAAGCATGCGAGCGCGATGAGACGCCTAAAC
>JANZLF010000037.1:0-11054 GCA_026546835.1 Erythroxylum foetidum
TTAATATTATATATAATTAAATATAATTATTGCATAATTATTACGTCACACCGATTCGACCGGTGATTGAACCGGTCGAACCGGTCAAACCGATGACCAGTAAAACCATCGATTCAATGACTGGTTCGGGTTTCAGAACATTACTCCAGCAGTTTAAAGTTGACGATGAAAACTCGCTGGTCACTTATATTTGTTCTTTTTTAACTCTATTGACGTAGTCAACTCTAGGTAATCAAAGTTACTAAATCTTTGATTTTCGAATTTCTACTGGTTAAATTGTTTTTGCAGTAGTATTTTTGTGTACTAAATACTAACATCGGGAGTATTAGTAATTAAATCCTTAAGACTTTATAGTTTGTCATACAAAGACAAACAGTATTCTCTTTTTTGTTTATCAAAGACAACAACTAGAGTACAAAATCCCAAACCAAAGCACTGCATGTCGGCTTGCGGTAAGTAATTGGCTCTTGTATACTTCTCAAAACCTCTCTGATTCTGGACTAAATAATGGCATTATGTGCAGGCGAGCACAAAGATTCTATATGAAATATGCAGATGTTTAGGAACATACGTACCTTCCTCCGCACCAAACTAAATTGGCATACCTTCCTTACATATGTCTCATGAGCAATTGACACGCTGCAAGCCGGCAAGAGGGAAGATTTGTTTCCTCTTTTAGCATGGAATGAACCAACAAGCAAAGCAAGAGCTATAGCTAGAGATTGCTTTTTCAATCGAATCTGCAATAAGCGGAGGAGATCATATATGTTTATATCTTTCCATATATAAAGTGGTCGTGGTTAAGCAGCCCACAGGTGGTCGCACAAAGAGGCAAGATAATTGAAACCAAGATCAATCATGGGTTCTGACAAGATTCTGTCCCCATTGTTGTATTTGTCGTTGTTTTCAGAATTCATCGCTGCAGTATGTTTTCTGCAGCGGGTTGAAGCCAACCCAAGTTTACAGTACTATGGAAATCGAAAGATTTCCGGGCATAGCCAGGGTATGAATCTCCCTGGACAACCGGTGCAACTGCAAATTCTACTTGATCATGTAAATATGTTCAGCTAAATTACTTGGTGAAGAAGTTGTATGTTTTCAATCAAGGATCAAATGATATTGGCATGCAAAACCTTAGTATTGAAGGGTGATATTTGCAGGTGGTTTTGGATAACGGCATACTGCAGGTATCTATATCGAAACCGCAGGGAAGCGTGACTGGAATTCAATACCATGGCAATGACAATTTACTTGAAGTTCTCAACGATGAAACCGATAGAGGGTACAGTCCGTCTGAACAGAACCTTCTCTTTTTACTGTTTTAATTTCATAATCAACTACTAGAAATCATCCTGCACTTGTATATTGATTGTTCTCCCTAGTAATCAAAAGCGGTAGTTAAGAAAGTGACCTGCAGCTTAGGTCTAACTTCTTGCTGAAATTGGCGATTTTGGTTTCAACTAACAGTGGATGGCAACTAACTTGCTGAAAACTTTTCTTTTGTTATGGGTCAATTTTGGTGGTTTTTCTTGCCATAAAACACGAAAAGGGTAGTAGAGTAACTACATTAAAATTAAACACTAATTCTAATTAGGCTCTTGGTCCTCTGTTTCCACTATCTGGTACTGGTAATGGTGTACCATTGGATACTAAAGCGAGTGACTTTGTGTATGTGACTGCACAGTGCTCTCCGTGATTGTTAAAAAAGGTGGTAGGTGTGCTTGTAGGTCAAATTTAATCTGTTTGTTGATACGGACTATAGATAGTTTTTGGTGTTAACGGGCTATTACTTTCATTTGAAGCTATTGGGACATAGTTTGGACTGGGAACGGAACCACAGGTATAAAGGGTGATCTTGACAGGTATGTTTCAGATTCTCTTTCCGATTGCCAGGAAGTTGAAGTCTTTCCAAGCCATGTTTGAATCAGAAAACTAATTATAAAACAAAAACAAAGGTAGAATGGCCTACATTGGACTAGCTATACTAGAATGGCCTACATTGGACTAGCTATACTATTCACAGTATGCTGATTCTTAGCCATGATTATCAAATTCGATAACAAACACATTGATCATATCTAGAAGTGAGGGCCTTTTACATCTAAATACTGTACTAAATTCATTCATTAATAAGCTAGCGTTCACTTTTCTACGCAGGTTGCACGGAACAACATTTGAGGTAATTGTGCAAACCCCAGAGCAGATAGAGATTTCGTTCATAAGAAAGTGGAATGCTTCACTTGAAGGGAAGGTTGTACCGTTGAATATTGACAAAAGGTATACTTTCTCAGTTTCTATGTGCCAATCATAAGGTCCATTGTAAACTGTAGTAAACATAGCGCTAGAATGTGAATTCGTCATTTGCTTTGTTCAGATATGTAATGCTCCGAGGTTCATCAGGCTTCTACACTTATTCCATTTACGAGCACCTGCAGTGTTGGCCTGGATTTGACTTGGATAATACCAGGATCGCCTTCAAACTTAGAAAGGACATGTATAAAAACAATCCGATCTCTTTATTTCTAGTATCAGACATTGTTTTCGAGTTGACTTAACTATAAGACCTTTTGGCCAACAGGTTTAACTACATGGCCATATCAGACAAGAGGCAAAGATCCATGCCCCTTCCTGACGATCGGATACCTCCAAGGGGTCAACCTCTAGCCTACCCAGAAGCAGTTTTACTGGTCCATCCGATAGAACCTGAATACAAGGGAGAGGTAACATTTTGCATATCACGTTACTGGACTTCTTTTTTTGTCTTCATTGTACATAATCGTTCCTTTTCTCTTTATCAATTACGCCTTGGTCAGGTTGATGACAAGTACGCATACTCGTGCGAGAGCAGGAACCTAAACGTTCACGGGTGGATAAGCACAGACCAATCGGTGGGGTTCTGGCAAATCACACCCAGTAACGAGTTCAGATCAGGGGGACCCCTTAAACAATTTCTTGGATCTCATGTTGGCCCTACATGCCTAACTGTAAGCCCAACAAAGGCTTTCACCCTTGCGTCTTTCTTTTATTTCAAGAAGTTCCTATGAATATTGAAATATTCTGAAAAGTCGATCGATTAGTTCACTAATCAAGTGATGAGCAGGTATTGCATAGCACCCATTACACAGGGGCTGTTATGATTATAAAGATTGGAGCCAATGAGCCCTGGAAGAAGGTTTATGGCCCCATTTTCACCTATCTCAATTCAGCGCCAAATGGAAGCTGTACAGTCTCACTATGGGAAGATGCTAAACTACAGGTTGCCTACTATATATTGTATATTTGTATACACTTCTTCGCAGGATTTTTCGTATGTTATCATACTATACTAATATAGATGGAGTTCTACTAATTGTTGGGTTTGAATTAGACGCAAAACGAAGTTACAAACTGGCCCTATGCGTTCCCAGCTTCTGAAGATTTTCCAAAATCACATCAACGAGGTTGCGTCAAAGGCAGGCTGCTAGTCCGTGATGGGTACGCATATCTTTCCTCTTTTTTAGCCTCTTACAAGTTACAAGTTTAATCATCCTCCTCATTTGGTTCTTTTATTATTTCATTTGTAAGTTCACTGAGTTGTAATGAATTCTGATGTCCACAAGTATCACAAACTTTTTGGCGAGTGGTGCCTACGTTGGACTGGCAATTCCAGGAGACGTTGGTTCCTGGCAAATTGAGTCCAAGGTTACCAACTGCTTTACTGTATTTTAAGAACTTGTTATGGGCATGGAGAACATCAACGAACTAAACATAGAAAACTGAAAAGATCATTATGTTGTTGCCAGGGGTACCAATTTTGGACTCAAGCAGACACGGATGGAAGTTTCTTAATCAAAGATGCAAGACCTGGTGCTTACAATCTATACGCCTGGGTTCCAGGTTTTATTGGAGAGTACAAACTCGATACTCCTATCAACATTTTAGCAGGTCGTATATTTCTCAATCCCGTTACATTCAATGCAATCGTCTTTTTACACTTTTGGTCTATGATGTTCTTGTTTGAACATTTAAAACAGGGAGTGACATAAATGTTGGTGACCTTGTGTACTCGCCTCCAAGAAATGGCCCCACGATCTGGGAAATAGGTATCGCAGACCGTACTGCAGCAGAATTCTATATACCTGATCCGAATCCCAACTATATCAACAAACTTTATCTCGATTTTGACAAGTCAGTCCTGATCAACATCAAACCATCCAAAACTTTTCGTAACTAGTTAGGATTCAGACAAAATCATCTTTCGATCTGATTTATTTGTCTCAGGACGTGATCATTTTCAGTTGCTTTCAGGTTTAGGCAGTATGGATTGTGGGAGAGATACACAGAGCTATACCCTAATCAAGATTTGGTGTTCGTGGTTGGCACTAGTGACTATTCAAAAGATTGGTTTTTTGCACAAGTGACAAGGTTCATCTCTTCCAACTTCTGATATGTATCTTCCATTTTCTGCACTTGGCCGGTCTTATAGCAAATTAAGCCTAAATATCAAGAACTTCAACTTCTCAGGAAGAAAGACAACAATACATACGAAGGAACAACTTGGCAAATCAAGTTCTGTCTTGAGGAGCTAAAGGAGGCCGCAATATACAAGCTACATTTAGCACTAGCTACCGCAAACAACGCCGAGTTGGAGGTATTTGCTATTTCTTTCCTGTGGTACTCTAATTAACAGAAAAGTGTTCCTGTTGAAAATTTATTAAATTGAACGTTGAAGGTTCGGGTCAATAATCCAAACGGAACGTTGCCAGTACTATTTTCGACCGGAATGATTGGGAAGGACAACACAATCGCTAGACATGGAATTCATGGCGTTTATAGGCTGTTCACTGTAAATGTACCAGGCGCGCTGCTTTTGTTAGGAAACAACACCTTTTTTTTAACACTAAAGGCCAACACCAGCCCCTTCCAAGGGCTCATGTATGATTACATTCGATTCGATTGTCCGGACATTTACTAAAAGTATTATTTTCAACATTTTCTTCTTTTTATCAAAATTAGTGATCATCGGCTGCTGCAAATAAAATAACTTTTTGTTCCCTAATAAAAAATATAATACAAGTCATACACTCGTTGAACTTGAGGAAAGATCCCATAAATTTACTATTTAGGTCTCTTATACTTGAATAAGTAGTTTTTACTGACTGTATCATAAAATACTTGTAGTCATTGTTTAAGTGATTTATACACTTATCCATAAGTGGTAGCGTGACAAAACTTTATAATAACATGTACTCTAGATTCATTTTACATTGAGATCTTGTTGTTATGTATTATATATTCTTCCTACAAGTATTTTATGATATAGTAAATTGATGCTTACTACTAACACTATTTATGACTTTTGAGTATCAATCTTAAATGCATTAATTGTTTTTAGTCAATAATAACAGTATCGCTATTGAAATCATGTCTACCTAAATGTCGTCCACAAATTTCCTATAGTATCATATCTTACCTAAAACTACGTATCGTAGTACCTATAGTGGTATGGCTCCATTCTCTCACTACCTACTAGACTTTCTTTGGATCTACGATATCTCCTCTTGTTTCACCTTATACCATAGAAAAGAAGTCTCTTCCAACCATATGCATTTCTCAACTTGATAGACAACTTATACTCCCTCAATATTTGTAGTATGACCTTTAAATACTCTATGTGCCCTTCTTTAATTTTGAAATAAATCAAGATATCATCTATAGTTACTACTACATATTGACTTCGAAATAAGTTTGAATACTAGGTCTATCAAATCCTTAAAAATTGTAGGAGCATTAATTACCAAAATGATATTGCCAAATCTCACAATGACATATTGGGTCTTAAAGGTTGTCTTTGTTATATCCTTCATATTGATCTACACTTGATAATAACTTGATCTTAATAAATCTTCACAAGTAACTTAACCCTTAATTGTTCAAACAAATGATCTTAGTATAAGATAATAGTTCTCTACCATCACCTATTCAATTCTATATAGTCAATGCAAATCCTCATGACACCATCCTTTTTCTTTATAAAAGTATTGGTGCACCCCAAGAAGAGACACTTAATCTAATTTAACCTTTAATTTGAAAATTCATGTATTTAATTCTTTAACTCCTTTCCATATGTAGTTTCTGTCCAATAGGGACCCTTAGAAATTTTGACTAGTACCCAAAGCAATCATAAACCTAAACAATACCTCCTCTAAGGAAATTAAGCCAAAAAATCCTCTGAAAATTCATTATAAAATTTTTTTACCATGGGAATATTGACCAATTCCACTCCCCTCACCTGCATTCACCAAGGCCACTAAAAACTTAATGCTCTATTATTAAGGATGAAAACGAGCCTGATAGCATATAGTCGGGGTCGGGGCTTGTCTAAAGTCCAATAGCCTGAGCTCAACCCAACCAAGCCCTAAACAGCCCAAATCTTGACTCAACCTAGTCCGACCCGACCTAATTTTTTATTTTTTAAATTAAAGATAAAAAGACTTTTTTGTAAAATAATGTCATTTTATAGTTATAAGGTTTTGAGTGGGGTTGGGCTTAGGAAACCCGAGCCCAAGAATGGCTCGAGACCCAATCAACCCTTGCTTAGCGCATTGACTCTTATCTAACCTAAGCTCAAGCCAAAATGTCATCCCTATTTATTATCATACTCTTTGCTCATCCTGTATAATCTTTCTAACAAAACTAAACCTTAAATCTTAAGATGTTAAAGTTTACCTTATTTTTGTTGGAAGTCTAAAGAGGCATTATGTCCCTTTAACAAAATCATAGTTATAATGAAATATGTATGACAATTATATATAAACTTCTAATAAAATAAAATAACTCTTTAGTTTTTAATATTTTCATGAAAAATTAAATAAGCACCTAACATTTTAAAATTTATATGTTAACTCTTAACGTTAACATCTACTTACTCACAACTATTTCTTATATTAAACTTAAAAATGGACCTTCGACTTCTCTACTATTTGAATAAGTCGTGTCTTCATCATACATTAACCATTAAATTGTGCTTATTAATGCATTTTTGGAATAGATATTAACATGAAGGATCAATTCATAAACTTAAAAATATAAAAGTCTTATTTGAATTTTTATCAAAAACCTAAAGGATGGAATCATATATTTATCCACTATTATTTCATAAATTCATAAATAAACAAACTTAGCTGACCTTCACTTGTTTCATTGCTCTATAGGATCCTACCCCTAATCCCTATCCCTATCCTAGAGCTCTGATACCTAAAATATGTCGCGTCTTAAGCTTAAGTCCACTAACAATCCTATGATAGTCCATCACCCAAAAGTAAAACCTAGATTTTTAGGTTTATAATCGAGCTAAAAGGTAAACATATGTTATCACAAACTCAAACATAATAATATAAAGTACCAAACTTCTAATAAATCATTCATAAGTAAATCCCAAAGCATTCAACAGTAAAAATAATAGTTCAAAGCTTACTAAATCATCTATCTATAACAATAAAATCCTCTTAAGTAGAGTACATAACTCAAGCCTTTCTTTTATCCGCAAACTCCTTCTTTATCGACTCTTCACTTGAAAACACTTAAAGTATGGAATTACATTTCTAAATAAGGAAAAAGTAGACTAATAAGGTAAAATTACATCCACTTATCTATATGAAAGAAACTATAATATTGTAGCTAAAGAAAAAAGTCTTAATAATGCATTATATTACAGTGATCATAAGAAATGCAATACATAATGGTGTTGACTAACCACATAATTCCATGGAAACCTAAACAATGCACTCTAAGCAATGGAATGGTACATGTCTCATTCTACCTTCAACTAGTTTACTCAAGCAAACAGACTTATATATGGTACATGTCTCATTCTACCTCTAACTAATTCACTCAAGCACATAGGCTTATATACATCTAGACTAGCCTCAAATAATACTCTCTAAGTTGCAAAATGATATATGCTTATTCTAGCGTAGGCTAATTTTTCCTAGACAATGAAATGGTACACATCCTTTTATGATGTCGGTCATCATCGTCACATCATACACACTTATGTAACTTCACCATTTTAGGGCCTCAAAAATCATGTAATAGTAAATTTCAATTATATAACACAATAAATATGCATATGAGATACCTAACTATAGAAATGTTTTTATAATTTAATTTTTAATTAGTTATAGGTGTTCATTAAGACCTGAAATCACAAGATAATTGCCTATTAATCTTTACATGTTCACAAATAACGCAAACTCGCAACCTAACCCTTAGAATTAATAATTGTTGTGTCTAATTTCTATTGATTTTGTTTGCCATCATATCTTGATTTTGGTTACAAATTCTTATGTTTTAATCCAATCTGAAATGAATTGAATGAAAATGGCATGAATATCAAATAAATGTTAATTGGATTATCTTGTGAATGTTGCATGGAAACAAGAAAAACTATGCATGAAAGAATGAAGGTGGACGTGAATTATGCATGTAACATGAATTAATTAAAAACATGCATAGAATGGAATTACACTCATGACTCCCAAGTCACAAGTGTGAAATAATTTTCTTTCATTCTTTAAAAATTACATGTCATTTGCAAGGTTGATGGCGTGAAAACCTAAATCTAGCTTCCTACTACAAATAGGAAACAAAGAATGTTGGAGGCGGACACACACACTCAGACAGAAAGAAAAAAATAACAGAGAGAAGGTGTGGACGTGGAGAAGCAGAGAGCTTCAACTGAGAATAAAGAAGAGAGAAAGAGCAGAGAAAGGAAGTAGAGGTTAAAGCCAGTGTGACCATACGATCATCTGGGTGAGCACCAAGTGGAGGCAGAAGGCAGGATCTAATGCAGAGAGCTTAAGATTTCTCTATTACGTTATGGAACTTCTCTGTTGAACTTGTTTTCTTTGTTAAAGTCTAATAGTCCATTTTGGTTTTCATTCTTTGTATAACTTTAATACTTTTCTGATACTAGTAAAGATGAGATTGAAGTATATAAAGATGATGAACCTTGTTTATTCCATGATGGGCTAATTTCTTTTTCTTAAGAATTAATGTAGCTAATTTAGTCAATTATGCATGATGAAGGGGTTGTTTTATTGTCTTATTATTTGTTATAGTTTCTGTGCTTATTGGATGTGATAGTATGGCCAAACTTTGCATTATTTTAGTATTAAATGAAGGATCTAGAGAAGAAGTTTAATATAGAACGAGAAACTATAGACACTTAAGTTACGAATTAGAAATATATTAACTTAAGTGGGAATTATTGGTTGAGTTTATAATTAATTTGGATTATAAACTTGTTGAATACGAAAGTTAGATTAGTTTGTTATTTGAATTGATTTTAAAATCCAGTTGTTAATTTTAGTAAGACAATTATCCAATCATTTCCCCTTAGTCATATATAGAAGATTAAATTAGTGAAATTAATTTTCAAGAGTTTCCACATCGATTAATTAATTTGTTTTTGCTTCCAATTAAATAAGTTCATTTTTTAGTCTAATTGCATAATCGGGATAAAATATTTAGGATTCCATTTGTTTTTATTTTTATTCAAAATTAATTTGAGTAGACTAATTTCACCTCCGTGGGAGACGACCCTGGGTAATCAACTACAACTACCTCATATACTTATGAGTAGAATAGCTTAGATATTTTTAGATCTTATTTTGGCAAAACAATAATTTAACCAAAAAAAAATGAATATGCCTAATACACTAAATTATGGTTCTTCTCCAAACTACTCAAAAATAAAAATTAAAAATGCAATTGACACTCAATAAAGTACTTAATATGCTTAAATAACAAAATAATAAAGCTAAACACTTAATTTGTATAAACTACTGATGAGTTGAGTCATGTTATCTACTTAATTTTCTATACTATAATATATTAATCACAATCTAAGGCACATATACATATTGTTTAGCAGTAATACAACAGTGAATAAGGTATTGATCCCTATCAAAAGTTATCAAGAAAATCCCTTTTTATTACACAAGCAAGTGATATATATAATTTAATCTTATCTAACTAACATATGTACACTTCAATTATTTGTTAACCTCCCCTCAAGTTAGAGAGTACAAAATTTTGATGCTCAACTTGACTATTATTGAAAAAAGGTAGTTGGTGGAAATTCTTTAGTAAAATCATTAGTAAGTTGATTGCTACTCCTTAATGGAAGAAAACTAATAAACTCTCCTTATAATTTTACTAGAATAGGTGCCAATCAATTCTTATATATTTTTATGCTCATAAAACTCCATATTCTCAACAATTTTGATTGTTTAAAGATTGTCGCAATATAATAGCGTTAAAAGGAATTTTCAAATACTACAGTAAGAATTTCAAACCATTATAGCTCATAAATTGTAAGAGCCATAACTCTATATTGTACCTCATTAGTGGACCTTGAAACAGTTTTCTACTTCTTAATTTTTCATAAAATCAATGTAACACCTAAGAAAACATAATAACTAGTAACTAATCTCCTGGTATCTAAGTAGGAGGCTCAATTTAAATCATAAAAGGAAGAGAACTCCAGTTATTGTTTGAAGGGAAGAACAAGCCTTGACTTGGGGTCCCTTTTAAGTATCTAAAAACCTTTATGTGTTGCTTTTTAATGAACATTTTTTGGAGCCTCTAAAAATGAAGATAATTGTTGTCGCGTTGTAAACTATATGCTAAGAAATTAAAGTTAAGAAACTTAAATTTGGTTTAATATAAAGATAATTAAGTGACCCAAAAAATAATCTAATTATGTGAGTTGAAACCTGTAAAGAAAATAACACCATATTAATATAGGCCTATTTGGCCTTAGGTTAGAAAGCCCAACAAGATAACTATAAATAAATGATATGTATCTTACATCTGCTTAAGGAAGTTTTCACATATACCCAAATTATTTGATTCATTAAGAGTTTTGTGTATTAAGAAGTTATAGTCTAACCTTAATGTGCCATTTCTAATAACTTTTAGATATGTTGAATGAAAGTTTTAGTAGTTTTTTTTATAATTGATGAGTTTATTAAAATCTACACTAGGTTACTCAAATAAAAATAAAAAGT
>JANZLF010000037.1:44317-75281 GCA_026546835.1 Erythroxylum foetidum
TTGTAATGTTGGGATTTTTGTGTTTTGATGAAGGACAAGAGAGGCAAGTGGAGTTAGAGGAAAGGCAAATTGATCAAACCTAAAGCTAAAAGATTTAAGGTGTGTGACTTTTTAATAATTGAGTTAATAAGCTACTCAGTTTTTCCTTCAATAAATGCCATTTCATGCTTTCCTATAACTTTCAAATTTTGCATGTATTACTTTTTGGGATGATGGGAAATAGTATTATGTGTCTTTAGTATGTTAATAAATTGTGGAAAATTTTGCAAAGTTGTTTGACGAGTGAAAAAGAATGAAAAATGGGATTTCGGAAGAATGTGAAAGTGAAATTTTGTAAGAGCCATTTGTGGCTAATATGTGCCAATTATGTGAATTATATGATATGCATGATTCTTTGGGTTTATAGTGGTCCCTTAAGAGTGAAGTGCACTTGTCTATTTATAGACTTCTCCCACCTACCCGCTGGTGGCATTGGAGCTCCTCACGGACTCCCAGTACGTTCTGTTTCGGATCCACCCGAATCACTTTCTCTATGCTTATGTGATATTTTGACTTGTGAGTAGTTTGATGTGATGAATTCGTGAAGATTTTTGATAAATTGATAATGTTTGATCAATGTGAAATTGGCTTTGAAAATGAATGAATAAAGAATATTTTTGCTTGTTCTTAATTATTAAACTGTTACCCACTGAGCCGTCGAGCTCACCCCCTCTTTTCCTATCCATAGGCATCGAGCGAGAAAATGAGTGACTGCGGGGACGGGCATCACTCCTACTTATTTTTGTTTTTGAAGCTCTCTTTGGAAACAAAGCTTTAGGTGCATTTTGGAGCAATGACACTTCTTTGTATTTTTGACTTTTGATACTTTTGATGTATTAGGGCTAAAATGCCCTCTAAAGCTTTGTAATAACATATGTTTTGACATAAATGAAAGACATTTGGTTTACGTTGTATTTTGTATTTGTTTAATCAAAATGTGATGTTGTATGGTTTTGAAAATGACAAGAAGAGTACTATTGTGATTGCTACCATTTGAGATAAATTTCTGGGTTTATATGAATGGGTTTGGTTTTGGGAGTTGAAAAATGTGGAGATTGAAGTTTTTGTGCAGGTGCTGGAAAATTTGGTTGTTGTTTGAAGAATTTGGCTAGTGTAAATTTAGAGGAGATGCTGTCAAAATTTACATTATTGGCAGAAACTTTGACAGAGTTTTTGACCCTCTTAGAGTTTGAATTGGATTGGAGAGTCTCTTGAAGGTTGTAGTTCATGTTTAGAGCTTTCCATTGGTATAAAATATGTCACTTTTGGACTTAGGATTAAGAAGTTATAAGGTTTGAAAGAATGATGTTACTGTTGGAAAGGGTATTGTCCAGACAGTATATTTGGAAGGGTTTTTTACTTCCTTAGAGCCTAAATTGATTTTTGCATCCTTCATGGAAGTTGTAGAAGATCTTTTAATCTTTTCAACGATATAAAGTTTGTGATTTTTGGATGTCGGAATGGAGAGATATGAGTGTTACAAGTTAGGATGTTGCTTATGATTTATGGTTGTGACAACTATGAGGATTGATAGAAATTTGGGGCTTTGATGAACCAAATAAGTTGAGAATTGAAAATTTTGTGAAATGAATTTGTTGTTTGGATTGTTATGAAGTGTTTAGGCATTATAATAAGTGAATTTGTGAAGATTTTAAGTTTATATGGTGTTAGGATGGAAGTTGGGAGCATTAGAGAGGCATTGGGGGACCTTGAGGAACCCCAATGTCCGTTTAACGGACATAAGGTCCTTTAAACGGACGTTATCGGGTGTAAAAACACCCATTGTCCAATCTATGTCCGTTAAACAGACATGGATGTCCGTTTAACGGACTTTCTCGGGCCAAATGAGCTCCTAAATCCGATACATGTCCGTTAAACTGACATGGATGTTCGTTTAACGGACATTCACGGGTCAGCTTAAGGAAATGGAGATTTTTGACACTTCTATAGGTCGAATATCATTTTGTGGTCTCATAAAAGTTGTAGACATATAAGTCTTCTTTCAAATGGTCTAAAAACGAACTCATTAGGACATCTACATTGAAAGTTATGGCCATCGCTCCAAGATAGGTACAAATTGATTGAGGGTATAAACATGTTATATTCTTTTGGGCATAACTCCCTCATCCGACTTCCAAATGAAGTAATTCTTAAAGCAATGGATTTATAACATCTTTGGCTATCTCTCCATGAAAAATGGTATCTTTTGGAGTTATTTTGAGAAAGTTGTCATTAAAGTAAGTGAGGGATCGGTTAGGAGAGCATAATTGGAGTATGTGCACGCTTTAGCTTTTTAAGCATATCTTGAGCTATAGAGCTCCGATTGAGATGATTTTTGCTTCAAAGCAAACTAGAGGCTTAGAGCTTCAATTTCTATAAAGAAGTCAAGTTGTGATTTTGATATTTTATTAGTGTGCGCTCACCACTATTTTGGAATGGCAGCAAATGACCTACAGGGTTTTAAGCACAAGGTTTAAGACTCCGAATGTTGAGCTCCGGAAACGAAGTTAACAATTGTGATATCATAACAAGCTCGAGTTTCATGATTTTGCAAGAGTTGAGCTTCGGAAACAAGCAGGGTCCAACAGGATCTGCATCCCAGATAAAGTAGTCATTAACGTGGCTAACATATGTTTCACGTCCATTAGGTTGGATAGAGTGGATTGGATGGCCATCAATAAAAATTTGCACATTTTTTAGCTAACTATCCTTTGGCTATAGACCCTCATGTTTGGCTTTTATTACAAATAAATCTTTTTATCCTACTCAGATGGCTCTCAATAAAGTACTTAGAGTGGCAATACACTGGTACAACAAATTTGATTTGTTTTGGCAAATGAATAGGTAAATGAACCATGATGTCTGAGAAACAAGGTAGAAAGATTATTTCAAGTTGACATAGTACTTCCATAGTTTCCTTGTCTAGATGCTCAAGATCCATTCACTTAATGAATTTAATGGATATTCCTTTGGAAAAAGCACCTAGCCTACTGAAAACAACTATCCTGATAGCAAATTGGAGTGAGTGTTGCGTAATAATATGAGCATCATGACTTTTGATATTGTTCTCTTACTAACATCAACGCATTGAATTATATTTGATGCATAATCTTGCAGTGGTTTCACATTCTTTAAAGCTGAACAAAATTTTTCTTTCTCCTCTAAAGTCACGTAAAAACAAGTCTGAGCTAATGGCACGTGAGAGTCATCTACTTTGATTGGTTGCAAATTTTTTCTAATCCCCTTTTCTTTCAAATCAAACCTTGCATTATATGATCTTTTAACTTGCCCAAAATCTCCAACAAAGTTTCTGGTATATTATCATATACATTTTTTTTTCAATCTACATCACATCAAGATTATGTCAACACCCATTATGCTTCCAACAATGTAACTAAAAAATATGAACCTCTTCCTCCAAGGATTATCACTTGGTATGTTTTGTTTATTTGTCTTGCCAAAAGCATTATGATACTCATTAATAAGCTCTAATAAATTAAATCCTAACAAAGGAATTGGTGATTCTTCTAACTTTATATCACCATTAGATGATCTCCTATCACACATCTAAGAATGATTTATGTCCAAAAATATACGATGATTGAGATATCAAGTCTTTTTACTATGCTTTAAATATTGAAAGTAAGTTTCGTAATGAAAATTAGGGCATGCTAACTTTCCCTCTGTACTCTGTCCAGAAAATATTGCATATACTAGAAAGTCACTAATTAACATAACAAAGCTATACGCATCTTAAATGATTGATTAGTTAAAGCATCATATGTCTCTATTCCTAACTCCCACAACTTTGTTATCTCTTTAATCAATGGTTTCCAAAAAAAAAAAAATCAACATCCCTTCTAAGAGTCTAGCAAAGTATAACCGAAGACAATATCAAATTTTCTTATTTCAGATATCTCCATTGCGCTAAGTTATAGTTTACTAAAATTATAGCCATGTACTATATGAAACACTCATTGTTTGAAAATGATTAAATTCATCAGTGGCAAGAATTAATCTATCATTACGAGGATAGATACAATGAGTCAAAGTCTTTCAAAGTTTGACCATTGGTAGGCTGCCTTGAATTACCATCTTTAGGACACCATTTGTCATTCCATTTCATGAATTTAGCTAATTTTGAACACAAGTAAAGACGTTGTAACCTTGATTTTAATGGAAAATATCTAAACACATTAGTGAGAATTTACCTTATATTTTTGAGTTTGCAAAATGATCTCAGTTATCTTCAATATTACAACTTTGGTTCTACATAGATACACCACTTGCTCTGCAGTTGGTTGCTTTTTCATCATTTCCCCAATACAAAATACAATCATTGGAACAGTCCTAAATCCTTCACAAGTTTCTTTGTTGCATTAAATGATTCAGGAATCTTTGCATTAGGAAAGGTCTCTTTAAGAATCCATATGAGATTAGTATAAGGTGCATTACTAATTTCATGAGTACATTTAAAAAGATATAGTCAAATGGTGAAAGAAAGTTTAGAAAAACTTTGACAACCGGGATGCAATTCTTGTTTTCTTTCCTCTACCAACTCAAAAAAACTTCTTAACATCAACATTTAGACCATTAACTTCTACACAACTGTTAGGACCTTCATTTATGTCTTTAAAAATGACAAATAGTAATCCATCTGTATTATCGTGCATAGACCTTCGATCAAATTCGTTATCATCATCCATATCCATATTTACATTAACCAATCCTTTCTTATTGAATTCCCAACCATCATATCCTAGAGTAAATCTATCAATAATCAAATGATCACATACAATATTTCTTGTATGCTAATAATAATTGCAACACTTCTTATATGGACAAGAAATTTTATTCTCATTAGCCATCTTAGAAAAAGCCTTTTCAAATGAACGATCAACTACACTCTTATATTCAACACTATACCTAGGAAAAGTTATCTAATGCCTATCTTTATTTTTTCCATGGATAGTTTACTATTCATCAAAGTAACATATACAGTATGAAATATGTTAACAACGAAGAAACATTACATATGACATATATTAAATAATATGTAAATAAAATTTGATAATCTCATGATATTTTATGGTATCTAATACATAGTTGTGAAAATTTCATTATGATATAATAAACTAATTTGAATTGTTAGTAGATTATTCAAGAGAAATATATCTGAAATATCCCAATGGCAGTAAGCTTATCAAATATGATTTTTACTTTAGTTAGATGTTTCCAAATGCCTTGGTAGTAACTCTACAGTCTCCAAAAAAGAAAGGGGAAATGAACTAATATATTTTTACTATCATAAAACTAACAGCTTATATCTTGATAACAAATTAACATTGGTAGGAGTTCTTGATATCAATTTCATCTATCAAAAGCCTTCATCATCGAACAGTTTCATTTGAAAAACCAGAGGGGATAGGTACATATTTCAAACTAAGGTTAATTTTAATTCTAATAAAAAGTGAAAATATTTTTTTCCAAATTGTTTATACAAAAATAAAATATTTTAAGTAGTTGAACATGCTTTGAGATTTTTTAAATTTTAAATTAAATTCATTCTGATAGTATATCAAGAAGAAACATTCTTATTATTGGTTATATCTTTAAAAATTATACAATATAAATTCATCCTATTTTTAAAAAAGAGTAATTATTTCAAATTTATAACTTAAAATATTAAAAATTGAAATGTGCAAATAACACATTAATAAATATATTTTCTTAGAATAAAAATATAATAGTTTTTTAATAAAATGACTTTAATTTAATGTTTAGTTTTTTTTAAAAAGATTATGAATATCTTATTAAATTCCGAAAGGGAAAAAGAAAAAGAAAACGTAAGAATATATCTAGAACCAGCAATTTTGGTGTTAAACGGAGAGTCATAGTATATAAAGTTTAGTAGTGTCAGCCCAAAACCAAAGCCACACTCCAACACAAACAAACACAGCCCCCCACTCGTCTCTCTCTTCATTCTGCATCTTTTTCTCTCTCATTGCTTTGGGGTTTCGCCTCTCTCTCGCTCGCTTTTTCTCTTACTCTCTCTTTATCTCTCTACTCCAGGCTTCTGATGTGTATGCATCTATCGCGTCCCTGTTTCTCGTCTCTTAGGTTTCTTCTCCTTCTCTTCTCTCACTTGTATGTTGGTTGGGGTGTGTTTAGAGGCTCTTTTTTGTATCTGATCTGTTTGTTCTTGTTATCCGTGTATTAAAAGTCGCGACTTTGTTTAGCCTTTTTAGGGATTTGATTCTGTATTGTATCGGATTCTGATTGTGAGTTTGGCTTCATTATTGATTACGTTTTTGTCGGTTTCTTTGTGTTTTTTAAAAATTTCTTTTAATTGTTACAGCAGTACTTAATAGTAGCAAAGTGGAGTCGAGATGGCGTCGATAAGATCGAGCTTGCCGTCGAGGTTGCGGCAACTCTTGTCCGGTGAAAGCATCGTTAGTCCCTCTTTGAAGCTCGACTCTGAGCCTGTGAGTTGCTTTATTCTCTTTGGATATTACTACTTTTTGTTTTATATATTTGTAATTTTATGGGTTTTCTTTTTACTTAGGGTTTTGCAATTTTGGGTGCATTCAGTGAACTCTTTTGATGGTTTTTGTTGATTGTTGTGGTTCTTTTCTTGCTTTTTATTTTGGTAGTTGACCCTAGCAATTAACTTGGAACTTATTAGCTTTTAAGAGCATGGTTGGTGCTTGGGTCGGTGTACTGTGATTTTGCATCCAATTACAGCTGAATGCACTGAATTTGCTTGGAGTGGGAGCGGCTACCTAAGCAAATAGCAGTTGGTTTTAATGAGTTTAATGATATTGAATAATATTTTTCATTTACTGAAACACATAGATAATTATATCCAACAAACAAAGGTGTTTTCTTGCAGTATAAGAATTAATTCGCAAAGCACATCATTCTCTTTTAGAACTTACTGCAAGTTCATGAAAATCATGGTACTAGAACAATATTTGGTGCTGTGAAATGGTCTGCAAAGCTGCTATACAAGTTATCTTTGCACTTATGAGCTTGGGGAAAAGAGGTCAGGGATCAAGGAAAGAGAAGAGATATAAAATTGGAGAAAGAGGGAAGACAATTAGGGATTAGTGAGACCATATGAAATGTGATCTTAGTTTCACTTATTCTTTAAAAACGTAACCTTAAAATAACAAATGAAACCTGATGAAGGAAACTTAATGAAGCAAACCTAATCTAGGGGAATCATAATAACGGAAACTCGATATGTGTACAGTAGCTGATGCAGAGAGAGAATTGGGCATTTAGGTTTAAACAAGTTAGGATAGGATTGATTGTGCGTGGAACAGTTGTTAAGAATTTAGACTTTTCAAAGAAACCTTCTTGGGTAAAATTCTGAAATTATAAGTCTGTTGTCTTGTCCAGGGGTCTTATTTGTAATAGTCCAGGAATAATAGTAAAAAAGTGACAAGCCCTAGCTGCTAATAGAAGAACCTAGCTGTCGCAAAATATTGCACTTAATGAGAAAGTAGCCTAACCAATGTTGAAGAAGGAAAGCTTGCAAAAACTAACTAATATTTTGGAATGAGCCTGAATGAGACTCAGACACAGACACATAGTTCAAAGCAGCTATGATACTTTGTTGCCATCAACATTGGGCCACCGATTTATGCAATTCACACGAACTATTCATATGACAATGAAATTTTGGATTCTATGGATGGCGAGAACATACTGCATTCTTCATGAATATAATTCACTTAGTTTTTACTTTCAGTTACCTCAGGCTTGAGGATGCTTTTTGCTTGAATTTATATCTTTGTCTTCTGATTATGTGGTTAAGACCTTTCAGCCCAAGGCTAATCTTTAGGATGAGTTGTAGAATACCATGAATTTTTTGATACTTTTCTCCACACAAGCCTTTTGGATTGCAAGCTGAAGCAAATTGAGGGCTAACAAATTCAGTTTTAAATATAAAGTTGTGGATGGAATGGTTGTCTGCATATGCTCTTACTTGTGATTCTTTGCCAAAACAATATCCACATTTTGGGTGGGATTTTAGGAGTTGTTCAACATCTGCTAAAATTTTTCATCTTTTCAAAATGAATAGGAATAAAATCAATTGAATATTATCATGGATGGTGATGTAATGTTGCAAGTAACTCATTATGCGTCTTAATATTGTATTAATAAACTATTTCTCTGTCATTTTGGGGATATCCTTTTATGATCCAAATCGTTCTTGTACACCTCCATAGATGATACAATTCTGATGTACCATATTTAAAACAATGTTTTATGATCTGCATATTTTGAACTGCACATTAAATTACGACAGTTAATTAGGCTTGTTTTGAGCTGTGTCATTCTGGATCATTCTGGTTTATTAGTGTTTCTTCTTGATATGAAGTGAAAATGAAATAGGCATTTTGAATTTATCATCACTAATTGATTGAAATTAGTTTGATACCTTCTTTTCTCATTGGTGAACAAGTTACACTGTTGACCATACAAAATCTGCATTTAAACTTCTTTGCTTTACTTCTTAATTCGTTTGTCAGAGTCCTTATTGCTATTTCCTCCTTTAGAGTTAAAAAGATTTACTTTTGGTTTTAGACTCTCTTGTTCCTCTAAGAAATCTTAGACAAATGTTTGAACAAAATGATATGTTTCTTTCATTTGTGTCGTATTGGTTTTGCTTTTAGAAGTTAGGGTAGAGGGACGATGTGTTTGTTTTCCACCATTATGTCTCTGCACAAATAAAGTGTACAGGACTCATGTTGATAATACATTGTTTAATTAACTTTTAATTGTGTTTTTAAGAGTTTTGTTGCTCACTTGTAGACCTTGAAAGATATCTGCTGTCACTGTTTTGTGCTGATCATGTTTTTAATAAATATAGATTCTTGTCTTTGCATGTCATATGTGCAATTTGTGTGAATAATATACTTTTAGACATCTATTTCCGTATCTGACTTTATTCTGTTACATGCAGCCTCCCAAAATTAAAGCATTCATTGACAAGGTGATCCAGAGTCCACTACAAGATATTGCTATTCCTCTCTCTGGCTTTCGTTGGGAGTACAGTAAGGTGAGAGCATACTTGTCTCTGCTTATTCAAAATTTTGCTGTTCTCCTTCTTTAATAGCTGTCACTTGTTTGCTTTAATTTCAGGGGAACTTTCATCATTGGAGGCCATTGTTTTTGCATTTTGATACATATTTCAAGACATACTTGTCCGGCAGGAATGACCTTCTCTTGTCAGATAATATAGCTGAAGATGAAAATGCATTCCCAAAACATGAAGTTCTGCAAATTTTGCGAGTTATGCAAATCATTCTAGAGAATTGTCTTAACAAGAGTTCATTTGACGGGTTGGAGGTATATTGTTTGACAGTACCCCAAAAGTTTTCCCATAATGGATCCCTAATTTGATATGTCTATCACAGTATATTTACTCCATGTTTCTTGTCTTCAGCATTTCAAGCTCTTACTGGCATCAACAGATCCTGAGGTTCTTATTGCTACTTTGGAGACTCTTTCAGCTCTTGTTAAAATCAACCCCTCGAAGCTGCACGGAAGCGGGAAGTTGATCGGATGTGGTTCTGTGAATAGCTGCCTTCTATCTCTAGCCCAGGGCTGGGGAAGCAAAGAGGAGGGTTTGGGATTGTATTCTTGTGTGATAGCTAATGAGAGAACGCAGGATGAAGGGCTATGTTTGTTCCCATCTGATGTAGATAGTAGTAATGAAAAGTCTCAATACAGAATTGGTTCATCACTTTATTTTGAATTGCATAGTGTGAACGACCAAGGTGCCCAAGTTATACATATACCAGACCTCCATTTATCGAAGGAAGATGATCAATCACTGATGAAACAGTGCATTCAGCAGTACAATGTGCCTCCTGACATTCGATTTTCACTGCTTACCAGAATAAGATATGCTCGAGCTTTTCGTTCTCCAAGAGTTTGTAGACTGTACAGCAGAATTTGTCTACTTGCTTTCATTGTGCTTGTTCAATCTAGTGATGCTAGTGAAGAACTGACATCCTTCTTTGCCAATGAGCCCGAGTATACAAATGAATTGATCAGAATTGTGCGTTCAGAAGAAAGTGTTCCTGGAACCATCAGAACACTTGCAATGCTAGCATTAGGAGCTCAGTTAGCTGCATATTCAGCATCTCATGAGCGTGCACGGATACTGAGTGGATCCAGTATCAGTTTTGCTGTTGGGAACCGTATGATTCTTCTTAATGTTCTTCAAAGAGCTGTTTTATCATTGAAGAACTCTGGCGATCCGTCTTCCCTTTCCTTTGTCGAGGCACTCCTTCAGTTCTATTTGCTTCATATTGTTTCTTCCTCTGCTTCAGGGAGCAATGTTAGGGGCTCAGGAATGGTGCCAACATTCTTACCACTTTTGGAGGATTCAGATCCTAATCACATGCACCTTGTCTATTTGGCTGTAAAAGCCTTGCAAAAGCTCATGGATTGCAGTGGTTCAGCTGTTTCTCTGTTGAGGGAACTGGGCGGAGTTGAGCTTTTGGGCCAGAGGCTACAGATAGAAGTACATAGAATTATTGGTTTGGCTGGAGAAAACAGTAATTCAATGGTAGTTGGTGAGTGCTCAAGATACAATGAGGATCATATCTACTCCCAGAAGAGACTTATCAAAGTTTTATTGAAGGCCCTTGGTTCTGCTACATATGCTCCTGCGAACAATACAAGATCCCTAAATTCCCATGACAATTCTTTGCCTTCTACTCTGGCACTTATATATGAAAATGCACCTAAATTTGGTGGCGACATCTATTATTCAGCTGTGACTGTTATGAGCGAAATTATCCACAAGGACCCTACTTGTTTTCCCGTTCTGCATGAAGTTGGTCTTCCTGATGCATTTTTATCATCAGTGGTGGCTGGAGTACTTCCTTCTTCCAAGGCACTCACATGTGTTCCAAATGGTCTTGGTGCCATATGTCTCAATTCCAAAGGCTTGGAATCTGTTAAAGAAACTTCAGCTTTAAGGTTTCTAGTTGACATCTTCACCAGCAAGAAATATGTATTAGCAATGAATGATGCCATTGTTCCTTTGTCAAATGCGGTGGAGGAGCTCTTGCGCCATGTTTCTTCACTTAGAAACACTGGTGTTGACTTGATGATTGAAATTATTGATAAGATATCTTCCTTTGGGGAAAACAACTTTGTGGGGCCATTAGGTAAGGTTAGTGGGAGTAGTGCCATGGAAACAGATTCAGGTGACAAGGAAAATGAAGGGCATTGCTCTTTAGTTGGTGGTGTGGACTTGGGACAAGAAGGTTTCAGTAACGAGCAGTTTGTTCAGCTATGTATCTTTCATCTGATGGTTCTGCTTCATAGAACGATGGAAAATTCTGAAACTTGTCGGTTGTTTGTGGAAAAGTCAGGAATTGAGGCTTTACTAAAGCTTCTATTGCAGCCTAGTATTGTCCAGTCATCTGAGGGGATGTCTATTGCGTTACACAGCACAATGGTTTTCAAAGGATTTACTCAACATCATTCTGGGCCTCTAGCACGTGCATTCTGTCTCTCTCTTGGGGACCATATAAGGAAAGCTTTGGCTGGTTTTGACAAGGCTTCGGGATCCTTTTTGTTGGATCCAAGAGCAGTGCCAGATGACGAAGTTTTTTCATCTCTGTTCCTTCTTGAGTTTCTATTATTTCTTGCTGCTTCGAAGGACAATCGTTGGGTGACTGCATTGCTGACAGAATTTGGAAATGGTAGCAAACATGTTCTGGAGGACATTGGACGTTTGCATCGAGAAGTTCTTTGGCAGATCGCTTTAATTTTAGATGCCAAGGTTGGAAAGGATGAGGATGGTACTGGTTCTCCTACTGAATCACAACAGTTGGAACCAAGTATAAATGAGAGTGAGGAGCAACCGTTTGATTCATTCAGACAGTTTCTTGATCCATTTTTGAGGAGGAGGAGTTCAGAATGGAGTATTGAGTCCCAGTTTCTGGATCTTATGAGCCTGTATCGTGATCTTGGACGTGCTACTGGATTGCAACAAGGATTGAGTGCTGATGTTCTTTCCAATAGATTGGGATCTATCCATCAATCTCATGATTCTGAGTCATCGAACACAGCTGAGGTTGTTAATAAAAAGGAACTTGACAAGCAAAGATCTTACTACAGATCATGTTGTGATGTGGTGAGATCACTTTCTTTCCATATTATGCATTTGTTTCAAGAGTTGGGGAAGGCAATGTTACTTCCTTCACGTCGACGGGAGGATATTTTGAATGTTTCTCCTTCTACTAAAGTAGTGGCAAGTACTATTGCTTCCATTGCTCTGGATCACATGAATTTTGGTGGCCATGGAAGTTCTTCCGGATCAGACACGTCCATATCAACCAAGTGCCGGTACTTTGGCCGGGTGATTGATTTCGTTGATGGTATTTTACTGGACAGGGCAGACTCTTGTAATCCCATACTGTTAAATTGTTTATATGGACAGGGAGTTATTCATTCAGTTTTGACGACATTTGAAGCTACCAGCCAACTGCTTTTTGCAGTTAACAGGGGGCCTGCATCTCCGATGGACACTGATGATGCGAGTGTGAAACAAGATGGTAAAGAAGATACAGATATTCCATGGATTTATGGGCCCTTAGCAAGATATGGTAAACTTATGGATCATCTTGTGACATCATCATTTATTCTATCGCCTTTCACAAAGCACTTGCTTATTCAACCTCTGGCAAATGGAGGCATCCCTTTCCCACGGGATGCTGAGACTTTTGTTAAGATTCTCCAGTCTTTGGTGTTGAAGGCAGTATTGCCTGTTTGGACGCATCCACAGTTCATTGATTGCAGTAATGATTTCATCAGTTCAGTAATTTCTGTTATACGGCACGTTTATTCAGGGGTTGAAGTGAAAAATTTGAACAGTAGCAGTGGCCCTCGTATTACTGGGCCTCCTCCAAATGAAACAGCTATTTCTACTATAGTGGAGATGGGCTTTTCCAGGTCTAGGGCAGAAGAAGCTCTGAGGCAAGTTGGATTGAACAGTGTGGAGTTGGCAATGGAGTGGCTGTTTTCCCATCCCGAGGAAACTCAAGAAGATGATGAGCTTGCTCGAGCCCTTGCTTTGTCATTGGGGAACTCAGAATCAAATCTGAAAGAGGATGGTACAAATGCCAGTATTCAACAGGTTGAAGAGGAGGTGGTCCAACTTCCTCCTGTTGAGGAGCTGCTATCAACATGCGCAAACATTTTGCAAGTGAAGGAGCCTCTAGCTTTTCCAGTGCGTGACCTTCTTGTGTTAATTTGCTCACAAAATGATGGCCAACACAGGTCTACCGTTATCTCCTTTATTCTTGATCAAGTGAAGAACAGAAGTGTCATTTCTGAAAGCAGAAATGGTACTATTTTATGTTCTCTTTTTCATGTCCTTGCCTTAATTTTTAATGAAGATGCTGCGGCGCGGGAAATTGCCTTGAAGAATGGTTTTGTTAAGATTGTTTTAGATTTGCTTTCACAGTGGGATGGTGGTCTAGCGACTAGAGAAAAACAACAGGTTCCAAATTGGGTAACTACATCTTTTCTTTCTATAGATCGACTGCTACAAGTAGATCAAAAACTGAACTCTGAGATTATAGAGCAGTTGAGAAGAGATGAAATTAGCTGTCAGCAAAGCTCAGTCAGCATTGATGAAGATAAGCAAAGCAGATTGCAATCTGCAGCAGCATCACCATTGAAATATGTGGATATAGAAGAGCAGAAGAAACTTATTCAGATAGCTTGCAACTGCATCAGGAACCAGCTTCCGTCTGAAGCAATGCATGCTGTCTTGCAGCTGTGCTCCACACTAACCAAAATTCACCCTGTTGCTGTTTGTTTCCTTGAAGGAGAGGGTCTTAGTTCTTTGCTTTCTTTGCCAACAAGTTGTCTGTTTCCTGGATTTGACAACGTTGCTGGAACCATTTTCCGTCATGTTCTTGAAGACCCCCAAACTCTCCAGCAAGCAATGGAATCTGAAATAAAGCATAGCCTTGTGGCTGCTGCTAATAGGCATTCCAATGGAAGAGTTACTCCACGCAATTTTCTTTTGAAGTTGAGTTCTGTCATATCAAGGGATCCAGTTATTTTTTTGCAAGCTGCAAAATCAGTTTGCCAAGTTGAGATGGTTGGTGAAAGGCCTTACGTTGTATTGCTTAAAGATCGTGAGAAGGACAAGACCAAAGAAAAGGAGAGGGAAAAAGCATCAGATAAAGATAAAACAAGTATTATGGATGGGAAGGTTGCCTTGGGCAGTATGAACAAAATGTCACCTGGCAGTGGACATGGCAAGCTCCATGACCCAAGTTTGAAGAGTGCTAAAGCTCATCGGAAATCTCCCCAGAGCTTTCTGAATGTGATTGAGCTTCTTTTGGATTCTGTTAGCAGTTTTTTACCTCCTGTGAAATATGATGCAACGTCAGATATGCAACATGATGTTCCTTCCTCAACTGATATGGATATTGACATTGCTGCAATCAAGGGAAAAGGAAAAGCAGTTGCTACTATGTCTGAAGGGACTGAAACAAGTAGTGAAGAAGCTTCTGCTCTGCTTGCAAAGCTTGTATTCATCCTGAAGCTTCTTACAGAGATTCTCTTGATGTATTCTTCATCTGTCAACGTATTGCTCAAGAAAGATGCTGAGCTGAGCAGCTCTAGGGGCCCTCATTTGAAGGGACCAACTGGCTTGGATGCTGGAGGACTATTTCACCACATTCTTCATAGGTTTATTCCATATTCTAGGAATATGAAGAAGGAAAGGAAAGTAGAGAGTGATTGGAGACACAGGCTAACAACCAGAGCTAGTCAGTTTTTGGTGGCATCATGTGTCCGTTCAGCTGAAGCAAGGAGAAGGGTTTTCTCCGAGATCAGTTGTATTTTCATCAACTTTGTTGACTCGTGTGGTGGTTTTAGGCCACCAACCAATGACATGCAGGCATATGTGGATCTACTCAATGATGTACTTGCTGCTCACACGCCTACTGGTTCATATATTGCATCGGAAGCTTCTGCCACTTTCATAGATGTTGGTCTTGTTAAATCCTTGACTCGAACTCTTGAAGTGTTGGATCTGGATCACATTGACTCACCGAAAGTTGTAACTGGGCTTATTAAAGCTCTGGAGTTGGTAACTAAAGAGCATGTTAACTCTGCAGACTCTAATGCAGGGAAGGGTGAGAATTTGGCAAAACATTCTGCACAACGTCAATCTGGAAGGACAGATAATGCTGCTGACACTTCCCAGTCTAGGGAAATGGTATCCCAATCCAATCATAATCCGATTTCTGCTGACAATGATGAACCATTTAATGCAGTTCAAGATTATGGTCGATCTGAAGCTGTTACAGATGATATGGAGCATGATCAAGATCTTGATGGGGGTTTTGCTCCTGCTACCGAGGATGACTTTATGCAGGAAACTTCTGAGGATGCAAGAGTTCTCGAAAACGGCATTGGGAATGTTGAAATTCGGTTTGAAATCCAACCTCATGAACAAGAAAATCTTGATGAAGACGAAGATGAAGACATGTCTGGGGATGATGGGGATGAAGTAGATGACGATGATGATGACCATGATGAAGATGATGAGGAGCACAATGATCTCGAGGAAGATGAAGTTCATCATTTGCCACACCCTGACACTGATCAAGATGATCATGATATTGAGGATGATGAATTTGATGAAGAAGTGTTGGAGGAAGATGATGAGGATGAGGAGGAAGATCAGGATGGTGTCATACTTAGGCTGGAAGAGGGAATCAATGGGATAAATGTTTTTGACCATATTGAGGTTTTTGGTAGAGACAATAGCTTTCCTAATGAAGCCCTTCATATGATGCCCGTTGAAGTTTTTGGTTCTAGACGTCAAGGGCGGACTACATCCATCTACAATCTTCTTGGCAGGAGTGGTGATATTAGTGCACCCTCACGCCATCCCCTTTTAGTTGGACCTTCCTCACAGCATTCAAGTATGTCTAGACCATCAGGTGATTTCTTTTGTAACTGAAATTTTGTACTTCTTTGGGCTTTCAACCTCACTTTTGTGTACAAGTGATGACACACATCTCATTCAAAAGATCGCCTGATTTTAGAATGTGCATACAGCTCTGTCTTTTCATTTTTTTGGTTTCAAATTGTTAAGAGAATGCCTGCATTTGGTTTTTTTCAGATAGGAACTCGGAGTTGGATTCTATTTTTCGTTCATTGAGGAATGGACGTCGTGGTCATCGGTTGAACCTATGGATGGATGATAACCGTCAAAGTGGTGGATCAAATACATCTGTACCTCCAGGTCTTGAAGAGTTGTTTGTTTCCCAATTGAGGCAACCAACACCTGAAAAATCTTCTGACCAGGATACACCAGCGGTGGAACCTGAAACAAATGGTGATGCTAGCCAGCTACAAGAGCCAGAAGCTGGTACACATACTGGCATTCCTGTTGAGAACAATATGAAC
The DNA here is from genome assembly GCA_026546835.1 of Erythroxylum foetidum. Classification (NCBI taxonomy): domain Eukaryota; kingdom Viridiplantae; phylum Streptophyta; class Magnoliopsida; order Malpighiales; family Erythroxylaceae; genus Erythroxylum; species Erythroxylum foetidum. The sequence goes on from JANZLF010000037.1 coordinate 60,830, forward strand.
CATGATACAAGCAACACACCTCCTTCTGCAGCAATTGATGGGTCTGGCAATGCTGACAGGAGGCCAGCGACAAGCGATCCCCAGTCACATTCTGTTGAAATGCAATTTGAACATAATGACTCAACTGTCCGTGATGTTGAAGCAATAAGCCAGGAAAGTAGTGGTAGTGGGGCAACTTTGGGAGAAAGCCTTCGCAGTTTAGATGTTGAAATAGGAAGTGCCGATGGGCATGATGATGGTGGAGAGAGACAAGGTTCAGCAGATAGAATCCCTATGGAGCAACAAGTAATAAGGGCAAGAAGATCTAATGCATCTTTTGGGAATTCTTCATCTATTAATGCAAGAGATGCATCCCTACATAGTGTCACTGAAGTTTCAGAGAACTCCAGCAGGGAAGCTGAGCAAGACAGTCCAGTAGTGGAGCAACAAATTGGAGGAGAAGCAAGTTCTGGACCAATTGATCCTGCATTCTTGGATGCCCTCCCAGAAGAATTGCGTGCTGAAGTACTTTCTGCTCAACAGGGTCAAGTGACTCAACCGTCAAATTCTGAACCTCAAAATACTGGTGATATTGATCCAGAGTTTCTTGCAGCCCTTCCTCCAGATATCAGGGCAGAAGTCTTAGCACAGCAGCAAGCACAAAGGGTTCAACAGTCTCACGAACTTGAAGGACAACCTGTGGAAATGGATACAGTCTCCATCATCGCAACGTTTCCATCAGATCTTCGTGAAGAGGTAGATTCTTTCCTCTACTGCATTGGTGCAGAGTTTGAAATATGCAAATAGATGTGTACCTCCTCTGACTATTGCCTTCTTCAGGTTCTCCTCACATCGTCTGACGCTATTCTTGCCAATCTAACTCCTGCCCTAGTTGCGGAGGCTAATATGTTGAGGGAAAGATTTGCACATCGTTACCACAACCGTACTCTCTTTGGCATGTACCCAAGAAGTCGTAGGGCTGAGTCATCTCGACGAGGTGAAGGTATTGGATACAACTTAGATAGAACTGGTATTGCCTCACGTAGGTCAATTACTGCTAAGCTAGTTGAAGCTGATGGGGCGCCTTTAGTTGAGCGAGAATCTCTACAAGCAATGATTCGGGTGCTTCGAATAGTTCAGGTATTCATTTATCAACATGTTTTTCCTTTTCTCCATTCTTTTTGGAATAATGTGTTGACGGAGATGAATTTCCAGCCATTGTATAAAGGTCCATTGCAGAGGCTTCTTCTCAATTTGTGTGCTCATAGTGAAACCAGAACGACTCTTGTAAAAATATTGATGGATATGCTGATGCTTGATGCAAGGAAGCCCATGGGTCTTCTAAATGCTGCTGTACCATCATATCGCCTGTATGCTTGTCAAAATAATGTGATGTACTCCCGTCCGCAATCATTTGATGGTAAATTTACTATTTGGTTTTCTGTCCTTCAGGAATTCTAATTGCTTGTTACCAATAGTGGGTACATCCAACATTCTTCAGACAAAGATGTAATGTGTTTATAAGCAGATGAAAATAGTCTACAACTTCCAAGTTCATTTGCTCTTGGGATCTTTGACTTGGATTTTGGAGCTTGGAAATTCTTAGCCGTCTATTTTGACAATCCAATTCAAGATTTCAAGAATTTATTCCAACAAGCTCATCTTCTAGTATATTGTTATGGAAATTTTGTGGAAATGTTGGGATTTTCTTTTATTTTTTTTGTCAGTTAAAAAATTTGTCATCTGATATTCTTAACATGAAGGGTGGTTTGTTTATTTTCCCCTTGGAATGAATCTTGTGCCAATGATTATGTATTGTGGTTTCTTTTGCAGGGGTGCCACCCTTGCTATCTCGTCGAATTCTTGAGACGCTGACTTACTTGGCTCGTAATCATCCTAGTGTAGCAAAACTTTTGCTGCAGGTTAGACTGCCACTTCGAAAGCGATTGGAGAATCAAATTATTGATAAAAAAAGTGGCAAAGCTGAAATGTTTGTTGAAGGTCATGAAGTTGGTGGGGTGTGGCATGGGGAGGAATGTGTATCTATTTCCTTACTTTTGAGCCTCTTGAATCAACCTCTTTATTTGCGGAGCATAGCACATCTCGAACAGGTGATATTACATACAACGATGCTGTTATTTGTTATTAACTGCTTTTGGCTTCATGTGTAGTGGAGAGAATTTAGTTCTAATTTCTGGTTATGTGGCAGCTTCTTAACTTGTTAGAGGTTATCATTGACAACACCGAAAGCAAGTGTACTTCTTCAGAAAAATCTAGAACAGCTACTGCCGCAGCTCAGATTTCCTCATCAAGTGCTGATACTAGTGGCGAAGCTGGTGCTGCATCCTTAGAGATTGCTGGTTCCTCATCCACAGCATTTGATTCTTCCAAACAAATGGTTTCTGATACAAGTGATGAATGTGATACTCAAAGTATACTGCTTAACCTGCCACAAGCAGAACTTCGACTTCTATGTTCATTACTTGCACGGGAAGGGTATAACAAATCTTCAAACTGCCAGCATTGCATGACTGTTTTAACTCTCTGTTTTGCATGTGTTTTCTTTATAGTTTCCAGTTCATCATTGTACTAATAGTACCATGAGATATGATGTGACATTCATGAACAAATGAACTATTTTTTCCCTTTCTGTTTTTGGACTGAATTAGAAGATTCAATCTTTTGTTGCATACATTTTGCTTCTGGATCAAGAAGAACTTTATCGGTCAATAATAATTGCCTGCTAAATGCTTTTGAACAACCATTTATTCTGTTTTGTGTTGTTGTGTGTGATCGTTTTGGCAGAATCTTCATCTTACTATGTTTTCTGCAGTTTGTCAGATAATGCATATACTCTTGTGGCGGAGGTGATGAAGAAATTGGTTGCTATTGCACCAATTCATTGTCGACTCTTTATTAATGAACTGGCTGATGCTGTGCAAAACTTAACCAAATCTGCTATGCATGAACTACGTGTATTTGGTGAAGAGCTCAAAGCACTGCTTAGTACAACATCGTCCGATGGGGCAGCAATTTTAAGGGTTCTTCAGGCATTGAGCTCTCTTGTTGTATCGCTGATTGAGAAAGAGAAAGACCAGCATATACTTCAGGAAAAAGAACATAGTACTGCTCTTTTACAGGTGTCTGACATCAATGCAGCTTTAGAGCCTTTGTGGCTGGAGCTTAGCTCTTGCATAAGCAAAATAGAGAGTTATTCAGACTCTGCACCTGATATGCTATTTCCTCCAAGACCTTCCACATCAAAACCATCTGGGATGGCACCTCCACTTCCTGCAGGTTCTCAAAATATCTTGCCGTACATAGAGTCCTTCTTTGTGATGTGTGAGAAGTTGCATCCTGCACAACCAGGTTCTAGTCATGACTATGGTAGTGCAGTTTCTGAAGTTGAAGACGCAAGCACATCAACTGCACAGCAGAAAACCTCTGGGTCTGTATCAAAAGGTGATGAAAAGCATATTGCTTTTGTGAGGTTCTCTGAGAAACACAGGAAGCTGCTTAATGCTTTCATCCGTCAGAATCCTGGGTTGCTTGAGAAGTCTTTCTCACTAATGCTGAAAGTTCCTCGATTTGTTGATTTTGATAATAAACGTGCCCACTTCAGATCAAAAATAAAGCATGAACATGATCATCATCATCACAGTCCTTTAAGGATTTCTGTGAGAAGAGCTTACATTCTAGAGGATTCATATAATCAGCTTCGCATGAGGTCAAAAGCAGAGTTAAAAGGGCGATTGACTGTTCATTTTCAAGGAGAGGAAGGTATTGATGCTGGTGGGCTTACAAGGGAATGGTATCAGTTGTTGTCCAGGGTTATTTTTGACAAGGGAGCACTTCTCTTCACAACAGTGGGCAATGAATCCACATTCCAGCCTAACCCGAACTCTGTGTACCAAACAGAACATCTTTCATACTTCAAGTTTGTTGGAAGAGTTGTGAGTACCATACGGATGCTTTTTGTTCTTTGTTAATTGCAGCTCTTGTTAGGATTCAGTTAACATCAGAAAGCTTGTTGGATTAAATGTTTGATTATTGATTGGTTATTAAATTACCATTTTCAGGTTGGTAAAGCACTTTTCGATGGCCAACTCTTAGATGTCCATTTTACCCGATCTTTTTACAAGCACATTCTGGGAGTCAAAGTTACGTATCATGATGTTGAAGCTATTGATCCTGATTACTTTAAAAACCTGAAATGGATGCTTGAGGTACAATACTTTTCGTTACATATGTCTCTATCTCTCTAGCCCTTTTCTTAAATATTCCACTGGCAAGATCTACTTACTTGTCATTTATTTACTTTGCCAGAATGATATAAGTGACGCATTGCACCTGACCTTCAGTATTGACGCTGATGAGGAGCAGCTCATACTTTATGAAAGGAATGAGGTATGATTTCTTCAATTATTTATGTGCCTCGAGTTTCTTTAAAACTATGCTGTAATGACGTTTGGTTCATCACGATACAGGTAACTGACTATGAACTGATTCCTGGAGGACGTAATATTAAAGTTACTGATGACAATAAGCACCAGTATGTTGATTTAGTTACTGAGCATCGGTTGACAACTGCAATTCGTCCTCAAATAACTGCCTTTATGGAGGGATTTGGGGACTTAATTCCTAAGGATTTGATATCCATCTTTAATGACAAGGAATTGGAACTGTTGATTAGCGGGCTTCCGGATATTGATTGTGAGTGTCAGTGTTTTATATATATCATTTAATGACCCCCAATCTCTTGGTCCCCATTGTTGCGTGAAACATGTTTGAGTAGTTGCTAAATTTTATCTTCATTTTGTTTTATAGTGGATGACCTTAGGGCCAATACAGAGTACTCTGGATATAGTGCTGCATCTCCTGTCGTACAATGGTTTTGGGAGGTTGTTCAGGGACTCAGCAAGGAGGACAAGGCTCGCCTTCTTCAGTTTGTGACTGGAACCTCTAAGGTATTTTTATTTATTTTTACTACTTCCATTGGCTCTCTGTCTCGTTTGAGAAGGGAATCATGTTAAGCTTGTATACAACTTGTATTTAATAAAATGAATTTAACAACCAGCTAATAGTGTATAGATCAATCATTAGTACATGTCATCTGAAATGCTAACGTTATTCAATTAGTTCTCGGTCTTTGTTGAATGAGGAAGCTGGTTGTTGTATTTGGATCATATTTGTAGCGATCTGAGTGCGCTTGCTATTTTATAGGTGCCTCTTGAAGGATTTAGTGCACTACAGGGAATCTCAGGTTCACAGAAGTTTCAAATACACAAGGCTTATGGGAGCCCAGATCACTTGCCTTCTGCTCATACTTGGTAATGTTATATTTATCATCTCTTTCCATCTAGTAGCTATCCCCTGTCCTGTTCAGATGGAGTTTTTATGTCTGTTGATCGCTAACTTTCTGTCAACTGGCATTTGCAGCTTCAATCAGTTGGATCTGCCGGAGTATCCTTCCAAGCAATGTTTGGAAGAGAGGTTGCTGCTTGCCATTCATGAAGGCAATGAAGGATTTGGGTTCGGCTGAGTTCCATTTTTTAGTCATGTAGATAAAGTAATGGATAAACTTCACAGGCTTATCATGACAGAAAAAGGATGGCTATCAGATATTGAGTTGACAAATGTTAATAGTACTGTACAGTCCTTACAATGGTTATGGAAATGCTTCTGGCAGTTTTAAAATTTGCCAGTGTATGTTCTTTTCTTACATCACACCATTCCTCCCACAAGTTTCCTACTTACTGCGACGTTACATGAATTTTTAAAAGTTTGTAGAAATCAATAGGAGTTGATGGGAAAATTTTTACACCTAAAATAACTAGCTCCTCCTGCTTTAGATCAAATAGAAAAGGCAGAAGGAAGAGAACTGAATTATCATAATAATTAACCCTTGTGATATTTACTAACACCGCGAGTGATTGTCACCTAACCTTCACCTTAACCATATTTTGAGTCTATCAGTGTCTTTGGCACCTGACGCCTGTTGATCTCTATTGATTCCGTTGTTTCTCTTTCTTGTAATTCTTTCCAAACCTCTGGTCCTCTTCGACTCAGTCTTCTTCTCAGATAAAGGAGTTGGAAATGAAAATTTGCTATTATTCTCCGCCCCTTTGCTTTGGATGTCTCTCTTTCTTCTAATCTCACGCAGTGAGTCTGTTCCCTTGAGCAAAACGGAACACTCTTCTACGGTTCGGCTATTGGAATTTAAACTCCTTTGACTCGGTGGATCAATGTCGCATAGAGTTGTCATAACTTTTCTCTCCACCGGCGTAGCTCTTAACCTCTCGCTGGAGTTTAGTCTTTGTATGCTTTCTCCTCCATGACTTTCGTACTGTATGAGCTTTTCTTCAAGCACTTTGATCTGTAATACACCATATATGGAGGTAACAAGAATCAGTACGTCCTACTATAGTAGCTATCACGCTATTTATTCTAAACAATACGAGCACTGACAAAACCTTTTGATGAAGCAATCGGGGTTCTGAATTCTCTCTTTCACACATCAGCTTGTTTTCAAGTTCCCTGACCTGTGCCAAAACTTGCTCATCATTTTGTTCCCACTTCCTTGTAATATGGTTTAATGTTTTATAAGCTGAACAAGTAAATGTGAAAAAGAACGTAAAGCCTAATTGCCAAAGGCAACCAGGGGAATATTCTAGCTACAAAGTAAAATCTACAACACTAGTTCAACCATTACTTGAAGAGATGGGTAACGAGACAAAGGTAAAACACAAAGATACTTAAACAGTAACCACAGTTAAGATCACCTTCTGCTGGAGTATCCTTGTATGAAGTTCAAACTCCTTTGACCTCTCTCTGTTCTCTAGTTCCTTGACCTGAGTGCATGAGCGAATAATTAGCATTCAAGCAACTAAACTTCCACGTTATGCTCATTGACATTGTTTACCAGATCCATTTTGATGATATGAAAATCAATTTGAAGACATGTTGAATACGAAAACTATCTATCTGGAGTGATAAAAAAGAAACCTTGTATAGAAGATTCATGGACTTGGCTTGTTCCTGCTCTTTCAGCTTGTTCTCCAGTTCCTTGACCTTGGGAAGAGTTGTAATATTTGATCATAAGCTTGACCAACCTAATAAAGAAATTTATTCTCTGGAACCAACCTTGTGCTGGAAATTAGAGCAAATCTCTTCTTTCCCCCGCATTTCTTCTGAAAGTTGGGATAACTGCTTATCCAGGTGTCTGCACAGCTCTGTTCTTGACGCTAGTAGATTTTCAAGTTCATCTATCTTTTCCTGCTGGTTTCTGCATATCTGATCCTTTCCTTTGGCTTTACCTTCTAGGTTTTGAAAACTGTCTTCTAGCTTGCGCATGGCATCATCTTTGCATCTCAATTCTTGTTTTGCTTTCTCATGCTTCACAGGATATAGAAGATGAACAAACTGAAGATTTAGTTTATTTACCTTATGAAGGAAAGGATACTTGAGAGATACGAACGAGCTTACCATTAGCTTCAGCTTTTGAAGCTCACACATATCGATCTGTTTCTTTGGAGGGCCTAGCTGAACCCCTCGAACTCTTGTAGCAAAGTTTAAAGAAGTAAGAGTCTCACTTAGATCATGGACCAAAGGGCTGATTTGCACAAACATTAAGGTTTTTGAATCACCCCCTGTAGTTTGTGGAGTGAAGCATACAAAATAAGTATTCGTATTGAATTGAAGTTCCTCTTACTTGAGTTGTTGCTGTTCAAATTGATTTGCTAAGATCACAAATCTGATTGGATAATTTAATGCCAATCAGATTGGTACCATTTTTGAAGTGTTTGCCTTTTCTCACAAAAAGTCCATAATCAAAATGGCAGAGTTTACAATTTGAAAGTTGTTTAGCTGATATAATCTCGGGCAACAAAAAGGAAAATTATTTTCATGAAGAGCTACTAACCTAAAGCATCCTGAAGCAAATGTGTGAGTTTTGAGTTCCTGCAAAGGCCGTTTGAAGAAGTTAAAAAATTGTACAAGCAAATCAGTTTAACATGTTACGTGCTAATATGATGAGAACCTGTATGGAATGTGATTGCTTTTAGTTGCTAAAGCAGAAATCACATCACCAAGAGCTGAAAGCGATCTGTTAATATTTTGAGCTTCCTTGAGCCTTTCCCCCTGAACTTCAGTTTTTGCTAGTCTCTCACTGCCTGCCAGATCCACAAGCCATAGCTTGCTACTGGTGCACTCACCATTGATCAAATTCTTTGCTCTCACCATTGTGCAGATCATACTAATCTCGGAAATGATAAAATTAAAAAGAAAGCTTAAGCTTTAATTCAGGTTATAAAATCAACAAGTCAAAAATATGGACAAGGATATCTAACTCAAGGAAGTCTGAGTTTGAACTAACCAGTGGGATCGACTACTGTGTTCATTAACATTGTTTGATCCTACAACTCTTGCCTTACTTCCAACCTGCAGAACATCCCAGAACTCCTCAATATTCTCAACTTTTGCTTCAACTATCCCTGGTACATGATGGACCCCTTCAGAAACTTGCTTTATCTCCAACCTAGAGTTTAATATTAAGTATTAAAATCAACTGAACATTGAATTAACAAATTCATAGCCAGAAAAACTAGTGATAATAGCTTCTAACATCCAAATTCAGATAGCATGGGCTCCATTTAAAAGACATGCAGATAAAAATTTTCTGCATAGGTGACCGAGTAGGATAGTAATTCCACCTCTTTCCTGTGGGTGACAAGGCAAGCAAATCTCTGATCTGCTCATTGTAAACTTCAAGCACACTGACAGAGATATCATATGAGATAGTTTCTTCCCTTTCTCCAACAATTTTAAATAGCTGTTGCAAAGTTCGGTAATTGACTCCTCTATCATGTGGTGTACCCTCCATAGTAAAAGTCTTTCCCGTGCCAGTTTGACCATATGCAAAGATGCAAACGTTGTAGCCATCTAAGACTGAGACTACCATCGAAGAAGCATCGGCGAAGACGTCAACTGTTCAGGTAGAAATTCAAGTCAAAACACAATAACTGTTATTAGATCATCTGTTGACATTTCAATTTGGACTTGACTGTTTTCAGAACTAAACAAACTACAATGCACTCAGAGCACAAGGATAACATCCGGAACTGATCATCAGATTTTGCAAAAACACGATCATTGGTTCTCTTCTTCGTTGAAAAACATTGTCAATATGCTAATTGTCAAATTTACTGAACATGAATATGAAACTGCTAAAAATCGATGAAAACTTTCAGAAAATAAACAGGAAAAGGTGTGGTTCCTAGATAATGATGATTAGAACAACACTTAACCATTGAGCATTGGCTAACTACAAAAGTGGAAAGCAATCCTCAATAGGCTGAAGAAATTGTAGATGGAATCGAAGGCTGATTAAACCATTTACTGCATTATCAATTGAGGACTTCACACAATTATCTGAACGAAAATATTGCAGGATGTTTTTATAATGGTTTAAGCAGTGCATGCCTTGATTATCCTTAGGAGTGAAAACTCGATCAAATTTGAACATTTTCTTTGTATTACTGCTTGTGAGTACCCCAAGATCCCCATCCTTAGCAGTACTTAAGTCTACCACCATATGATATCCAGCTGATATCTCCTCTTTGGTCAATGGTCGACACCTGCAGAACACTCTGATATTCCCTGAGACAGAATAAGCTTGATTGGACTAGGATCCAACACTATATAACTTAAAGGTATGTTGCATCATGATATGCACCTTTTGATTCCTGCAATTGGTTGTAAAGCTCCTTTCTCTTTACTTGTTCATCATTGAACTTCAACTTGAGATTGCCATACTGGGCAACTACGTTTCAGTTAGGCAATGAGATCAATGTTCCCTTAAATAATTGACTAAAGCAATTTTACAAACTTACCCAATGCTTGGGCAGCAAATATCATCTTATTCAATTCTGGGATTGAACCGGCACATTCACGAGCTTCACTGGACAGAAGAGATTGTTTGATCTTCATCATCTGAAACATATCAGAGAATAACTTTAGTATCATAAACCACTTGCCTATCCCGAAGACACATAGAAGGCAAGTACCTTTATTTTATATTCTAATCTGTTGATGGAGGTGGCCCATTGTTCTTTACTTTGTTCATATTGACTTGAAATGTCCCTTAGCTTTACTGTTTGTTTTTGCAGAGCTTGATCTAAAGAAATCGATCTAGATCAGTTTCAGTTTGACTTGTAATCATGAGTCTCAAACCCAGTTGTGTCTACCTTACCTAAGCACATATTTTCAAAGAACCTATTGTCGAGTTCCATGCTAACCTTCTCTAGCTGCTGGTTTGCTGCTGTAAGTGACATCCAGGCCTCATAGCATTCATCTGCTTTTAGCTGATACTGAGCCTTCAGTTCTTCTATCCTCTTTTCATACTTGGCCAAAGAATTCATTCTCATAGATTTACTCTGCAGACCATCAAAATCATCCCCAGATAAGTAAAAATTCAAAATCTTTCAAGACCTAGAATATATCCAAAATGCATCTAACCTCAGCCCGTGAAAATTTGATTTCAGCAGCGCAATTATTACATGTAACATGCTCCTGTTCCACTTTGTCTTCCATATATAGCACATGAGTCAATAATAAAAGACTGGAAATTCAACAACTGATTAACAAATCAAAACTGAACAAGAGAAAATTACTTGGCATATCTGTTGCCTGCTTTATACAAATCCCACTAATTATTGGACTCCCAACTACCCCTTTAAACCTTAAACAAATTACCCCATCCTCCCCAACATTAACTGTCAAATCTACTAGCTGCAACGCCTTGTTCGCTCCAATTATCGAATAGATATCAAGTTCAGATATAATCTGCAATCAAACGAAGTGAAAAAAAAGAGCCCCATTGTTTTTAAAGAATCAATTAAAGAAAAAAGAAAAACTAAAGCTAGTGCACACTTGCCTTCTCTTCCTGCACAAAGACGTCGAAGACTCTCATTCCTTTAGGCCCATTAGTGTTCACTATCTCCGCAAAATGAAGATCAACAACATATTCTCCTGCCAATAGGTTCACGAACTCGTAACAGAAGTCACCAAACCGAGCTGATTGATAGAAGGACGGAAAGTCACCGGCATTTGCTATGATTTCATCTGTCCTTAGAACATCTCCTCCTTGAAAACACCTGTCCTCTTCAACTTCAATTCTCATATTTTGCAGAGCCTCGCCTCCAGAATTCACAAGCATAACCGGTTTCTCTGCATCCCAGAAATTAGAAAACAATAAGATTGGTGTTCTTGATGCATCCATCTAGAGGCTAAGTTTGAAAGAACCTGTGAAATCGGTAATAACTAAACCAGATTGAATCAATCTGGAACCCGGAACGCACAGCATTGAATCCATGAACTCTTCAACCAACTCCATTCTTCTTTACTGGTGTTGGATAAATTTCTTGAACGGAGGTGGTGGCTCTATTCTATTTCTAAGAAGAGTTTATATTCTTTTTTTTTTTAAAATGTAATTTTAATTTCTGTCCTCTTTCTTTTGGCGGAGGCGGAGCGGACCTTGGGTAGTCGTAGTACTTGAGACTTTTGAATTTCAAATTTAATAAAGATTCTCTCCCTGTGTGTGTATGGCGATGGCCTTCTTTAGCAGAGTTCACTTTCCACGAAGATTCACTTACCAGCCAAAAAGGTATTTTTGAGCCGCAAAGTTTACCGTACAACTTTAACCATTTAATTTGAAGCGTTAAAATTAAATTATAATATTTTCAAAATGTTCATCTCTGAATCGATCCACAACTGCCATTAATATCATATAAAAAGGTTAGACAATGGTATCTATATGAAAATCAGTCCAACATTGTTCATGTATAGGGAGAGGTGGTAACATATTCGGAGGTGCTTTAGTTTTCTTAAGCAAACTTAACAATGTGTAAAGTAAGTCTTCACATCCTTTAAATGGGCTTTCTAACGAAAGAGTGGTTGTAATTTCTTGGAAGTACTTGAATCACATAATGGCCCTTTGTTGATCCTTCACAAGTTAGATTAATTAGTTGGTTCTAAGCTATTTATCCTTGCCCACCACTAGTCTTCCTTCTATACGATTATCTATGATAGCCATTGGATGTTCGTCTTGCATGAGTGTTACTCCTAGCCCATTACCTGACAATCTCTTTTAATAGTAGTTTGGAAGAGCCAAAATAGGAGCTAAAGTGAGAGTTATTTTAACTGTTTGGAATGCCCTTTCTATTTTTTAGTTCCAATTAAAAACATCTTCCTTAAGCAAATCAATAGCTATTGGATGCTCATTTTATATGAGTATTGCTCCTAGCCCATTCCTTGGCAATATATTTCAATAGTAAAGGGCTATGAGTAGTTTGGAAGAGACAAAATAAGAGCTAAAGTGAGAGCTAATTTAAGTGTTTGGAATGTCCTTTCAACCTTTTAATTACAATTAAAAACATGTTCCTTAAGCAAATTAGTCAAGGGTATGCTTACGGTGCCAAGGTGTTTAGTGAATCTTTTATAGTACTATGCTACCCTAAGAAACCTCATAAATCCTTCACGTTATTGGGGACTAATCACTAGACGATCGTCTCCATCTTTCTCAAATCAGTTGCCACCTTTTCCCAGAGGTAATATGTCTTAAGTATTCAATATTGTTTGTCGTAAAAATACATGTTTTTTCTTAGCTAGAAATTAATTTTGAGCTAAGAAGTTGATGGTATTCTTAAGGTGTTATAAATGATTCTCAAATGTCGAGTTGTAAATCAAAATATCATCAAAGAACACTAAGAGAAATCTCCTTATGTGAGTTATAAACATATCATTAATTAGGTTTTGAAAATTGGAAAGGCATTGGTAAACCTAAATGGCATCACTAGGAATTTGTAATTTTCATTATGTGTTCCAAAGGCTATCTTTGGGATGTTAGGGGGAAGCATGTGAATTTGGTGATACCCAAACTTTAAATCAAGCTTTAAGAACTAGGTAGCACCTTAAAGCTCGTCTAAGCGTTCATTAATCACATGAAAGAGAAATTCATCTTTCACTGTATACTTGTTAGTTCCTTATAATTAACACACAGGCACCAAAAAACAATCTTTCTTCTTAACCAATACCGCCGAGGATGCAAAGGGCTTGTTGCATTATTGAATTATTCCCTGCCTCAATATATATGGGACCATTTCTTCAATTTTGTATTTTTATAAGCTACCATATTGATATAGTCATACATTAAAAGGTTTTGTCCCTTCCTGGAGTTCAATTCTATAACTTTATGCCTATGTGGTGGTAAGTCTTTTGGTTTAACAAATATAAAAGCATATTCATCTAATAGACTCTCAAACTCTACCTATTGTTGCTCCTCCATATTGACACCATTGATAGTCAATTTATGGAAGTGTTGTTCTAATAACTGATGAAGTTTTAGCATACACCATTGACTAGTGCTCTGTAGTTTGGCTAGTAATCTCTTTAACCTCTTGCCCTTGATAAACTTAGGGTATCTAGGGATTCCTCCCTTTTAGGAAAACTTATTTCCCCTTCCGATTAAATTGCATGTTTTGTCTCCCAAAGTTGCATAAAACATCATTTAAGGTAGCTTACCATTAAACTCCTAAGACCATGTCACAGCCACCTAGTGGAAATATTAAAGCATGAGTGACAAAAGAGATACCTTGTAGTTTTCATTAAAAAACCTTACACATTTTGCACCTAATTCACAAATGAAACATTACCTTTTGCATTGCACACCTTGAAGAAGACCAAATATGTGAAGAATTAGATTTATCCTTACCTATAATGAATCAATTGAAGGGTTTACGGTCAAAGCCATTGTCTGTAACAAAATGACGAGGAATCTCCCATATGGGCTTCATGTTTTATAACTAGTGAAATTTGTAAGTTTGATAAAATGGATTAGGCTACTTCACTTAACCCAATGAAAGTCAATTACCATGGAAAGCCAACTACTTAACCATGACACTATCTTTGCCATTCCTTATGCAAGTTACTCAATACTTACTTTTTATTAATTGTGTTGTCATTCTTGCTAATGTCATATTTAATTACTCTTCAAGTGTGTTCAAGTGGTGATGTTACTCTTTCTGAAAGCCTTCTAACTTAAGAGATTAAAGGTTAAGTGGTAGTGAGAGGATTGCAGCTCACCTTAATTTTGAAGATGATGGTTACAACTCACCTTAATTTTGAAGATGATGGTTATCAAGGAGTGGAGACATATTAGAGCTTACAAATGTTACTTGGATTGAATCCGTCACTTAACTCTAAGATATCGACTTGCCAAATAGTTATTTCAAAACATATAATTTATAAATTATTGTATACAATTGATAATTTATCTAGTACACACTCAAAGGGTAGCAATTGTGACTTTCATAAATATAAAAATGCCATGTTTAATTGCATATAATTTTACGAATCAAGAGAAAACATCACACATAAAATTAAAATTTGATTTTAATTTCTAAATTTCTTCTTATAA
>JANZLF010000037.1:75381-86718 GCA_026546835.1 Erythroxylum foetidum
ATAATATAAATATTTTCATTATTCCAAAATTTACATATAAAATTAAATTGAAATACACCAAAGTAAAAAATCAAAATATAAATGTAAAGTGTAGATATTTACAAGTCTCTTTGCATGCTTATGGTGGGTAATATATCCTTCAGTATATTTGGAAGACTCTCTTCTCCCGATCCTCCACATTATTGGTTGAATTATGCTCTGAACTGGACATTGCCTCAGGTAATGTCCAATATTGCTGTCAACAACTCCATATTGTTCAGAAATATAAGACAGTTGTACACCAGTCTTGTGTATCACACCAACAAAGTCTCGATAACATGTATGTGTTCGTCTGTCCTATTCTTTATAAATGATCGCGTCAAATTCAGAATTTAAAAAAATCTTTCTTAAATAAAAGAAAAAACATACGATAAGTATTTATAATGTAATAATATTTATCTAATAAATGTATAAAAATCAATTTAAAAGCAAGAAATAGTTTTTTTCACCTCAAACTCTTGATGGTAAAATTTCTTTGTCGCCTGAGATATTCCATATATAATCCTTAACATCAACCTTATCCTTGAATTTGAATGTTATGTTTCTTGAGCATGATCTAGATGGAATCAACCTAATATTAAAACAGTTAACTTTATACCATTTTTTAAATTTAAACCTATAATTTAATTATAAACATATGGTGTTTCATGTATTTTCACTTACAGATTGTTGACAATTATGATGTAAGTTCTTCTATCAGCTCCCTCAGCTCCAGGTTGGAGCTCACCTCCTTCATCTGCATCATTTATCCTTGATAGCTCTATCAGTATAGGGGTGGTGGATGGTGTAGTAGCAAGTACAAAAGGTGATGCCTCATCTGCAAGTGTAGTAGTAGCTGCAAGTACAACATCTTATTCGGTTGTAGTCGCAGAATGTGATGCTTCGCCTGGACAGTAACTGACTCCAAATCGTGGTATGAACCTTGGTCGCATTATATCCTGTTTTCTCTTTGGTGGCATATTTCAACATGAAATTCTTATTCCGTCCTTTAAATTAATATGTTCCATTTTCATCATTACCATTATCCTCATTTGGATTACATGCTTCTTGATTGAAATTAATATCCTAAATAACAATTAGAAAATTATTTCCTATATCTAGTTACATATCCCTTAAATCATCATCCAACTTAGCACTTACAAGTTAAGTTATATCATATTTCAAGTAATTGGCCTTAACTTCTTACAATTAAACTTGATTTCAATTCTAAGAGGACCATAAAATAGATAACCCTTTTTCCAAACCTTACCTACTCTTCTGTAGAAATCTTCCTTTAATAATAATATGTCTAGATCATTCATTATAATGTCAAATGTGGACAAATTGTCGAACTCAATACTAGTCTCGATAGCTTCTCTTGGTGAAGAGCTATAAGATCTCTTCTTTTTTTTTTCCCTTTTGTTATACGGGAAAGAAAATAGTATAATATCTTATGTCCACATTAATGGGTCAAGGGTCTAAATCTATATGGAGGAGGTGAAAGTGCCCGCAAATGTCTCATCACAACGTCTTCACCCTTTCTTTTCTAGCCATGGGTTTAAAGTTTCCATCCCCTTCACACAATTGATGACTATTTCATCAAAATGTTCTATTTTAAAATAATTGACAAGAACCAAACTATTATGCCTAAGCCAGAACCAAGATCATCTATCTTGGTGTGTTTCTGCTACTCTTACGACAACTCTATCAAAATTAATCAACAAACAAACATTTATTCTCTTAAGGAAACTAAGAAAAAGTGAATTACACCAGACCTCGTGTGTCCATGCAAAAGCTGGTGGTTGAGAATAAATTCCAACATTGGTGATTGTAAGCCTACTAAAAATATATAGGCATGTGGTGGTATGGAGATTTTGGATGAGATAGTTAAAAAGTTGGTCGCTTATCAGATCAACATTCCTCTATTATCATTTAGCTGGGAAGTTAAAAAAAAATCCTTGTGACATTCCAACAGTTTCGATCCAATACAAGGAGATCAATATATGCAAGCTTATGGATAACTAATTGATTTCCTCACTATGATCCAAAATCCCTATCTCTAGATTTGCTTTAGATTCAGTATCTTTATTATAAATGTACCACCAATTATAAGCCTTTGGGTAATAAGTGGAATCACAATTTTCCAGCCAGAGGACTAGTGGAAGAACAATTTGATTGTCTGAAACCATCTTCTTAGTCGCATATATAATTCAATCATTTAACTAAGCCAATTAGAAATGATAAGATGTACGAATCGAAACTAATGGATGACGACAAGTCTGTCTGTTAGAACCAAGGAATATTATATTATACTATAATCTAAGCATAATGCATTACAAAAATATCAATGTAAGATATATCATATTTTAAGTAAATCAACTGAAATTATGAAATTCATACTAAAAAAGAACTGAAAATAAAGAACTAAAATCATTTTTTCAAAGAACAGACATTTCATCAAACATCTTACATGCATCAGAAATTCATCCCAACATCACAATCAAAATCACGTCTTGTCCCTTCTATTACTAACATTTATAACTTAAAGTTATTTTCCAATCATAAAATATACAAATAAACGAAAATAATTAAATATCCAAATTAACTTTCATCCAATATACGAAAAAACACATGATAGTAGCTGCAAAAATACCTCCACCGAAGGAAATGATGACAGTGGCCGAAGAAGATAACGTTGACGAGCAGAAGAGGAGTCCACAACAGAGGAATCGAAGAGAAGAAAATCACACAAGAGGAGACACAGCAAGAAGAAGAAGACATAATGGAGGGGGAGAGGAGAGCTTTCCCGTGAGTTTAATGTAAAAGAAAACGATATCATTTGGTATTAAACCAAATGACGTCATTTTCTTTTACTTTAAAATGCTAAAGTGTAGCACCCCACTCCCGCAAGACCCTAACCCAACATTCTTGGGTGATATCTGAGTCCATTCCTCGTAAGGGTGGTGTGCTAAAATACTTAATCATTTTGAAATTGGTATAATTTTTTTTCAAACACAACCACAATATGTGAAAATCGATACTAAATTTGGGCCCATTCTATTACACAAACATTGTCAATAGCCATTTAACGTTTTCAATAACAATTTGGGCCCTTTCACAAATACAAAACATTTTAGTCATTTCGGAATACAAATTTATGCAAAAGGTTGCAGAAAATACAATTCGATACAAAACAGAGAAATGCAATGCAGACGCGAACTGATCTCGACCTCTATCCTTCACTTGAATGCTGTAGGGATACTCTCGTTGGCCTAACGGGGTATTCTTTTGTTCCTGAAAAAATATTTGCAAATTTTGAGTGAGTTTTGGGAACTGAATGAGTGACTATCATCGATGGCTCACCCAATCACATAACACCCCAAATCACATTCACATCAGTTCATAATTCACATTCAATGGATATCAATCTTATAATGTTATATGCATGAGACTCACATTCGTTCTTATTGTTGTGATCGAGTACCTCTTACATATTTATACAAATATTGGCCCATAGGGCTTAGTTAGAACAAAATCACGGAGCGTAGCTCTACGTGCAAAATTAGAAATCACGGAGCAAGGCTCTACGTGGAAGCGCTTCATACTGACAACTTAAGTCACAACACCTTTATATGAACATGCATTTTATGAAATGCATCAATCACATTTGCACATATCATCGGACCGTAGTCCGACATTCAACATTAAGTTGAGAATCACACTTCATTCATAGGCAAATGTACATTTAAAAACACATTTGTCATCGAATCGTGGTCTGGCATTTAGAAATCACTTATGCATACTTATTTCATCTCATTCACATATAATGAGCACTTCAATATTTCATTCATGCAACACATTCATCAGACCTCCTGTCCAGAAATCGACATAATCAAACACTTTCACATAATCATTCAGAAAATCAGTCAATATCAAAACTTGAACAAAGCAAACAGTGGAATGAGACCATCTAGATCTACTCACAGTACGCTCCAGATTAGCATTTGGTTTCAAATTTTGGGAACGCCTGAATGCGGAAACTCGACCTATATAACCCATTTATGCAAGACACAAATTGCACACTCATCAATAATTGCACACTCATCAATAATTGTGCACGTATAAATATTTATTTATACACAATTGCAATAATAGACTATGTACAATGCATGCTTAATGACAATCCCAGGCATATGTTCTAGAACACATATTATGCTCATTCCCACTTCATAATTCATATGTGTCTAATTTAATTTAGCTTTACAATTCATTTGTACATAATCTTTCTAATTTCTTCTTTCAATCTTTTCCCTTTGCATGTGACTAGCTTATTCATAAGCTTACACCTCAAGAACACTTAGTTACTTTACATTATAACTCAATTTCTTGTTATCTCTTTTCTAACCTCATAAAATCTCATAATATTCACATTCTCATCCAATAGGAATCCAATTGAAAATCCCATAATGCAAAATCACTAAAATTGATTCTAGAATACTTAAACCCAAACATTTTCTAAACTTCATAAACTAGAATCCTTCCAAAAATCCAAAAGATTCAAAATGATCTCACCTTGATTCTTCACTAAATGAAGAGATCTTTAGCTCCAATGGAAACTCTTTTCTTCATCTTCCTTTATCTCTTCTTGGACAACCTCAAAATCTCTCTTATAGGCTAGGGAAATTAAAACCCTAGTTTGTTTTATCTTCTTCTCTTCTTCTCTTCTTCTCCTTGTATTTCTCTCTCTCTTTTTCTCTTAAATTTTTGTTCTTCTCTTCTGCTTATCCTTCCATTCACGTTTTTCTTCTTTATTTATAAGCAAGACAATATTTCTTCTTCCAACTATACCCTTAATGATTGAGAATTGTCCTATTTGCCATTCCATTTATGCCTTATGTCTTTTACACTTAAGTGTCTTGTCAACAATACCCTTAAACATTCTAACATAACAATTTTTTCCAAAAAAAATGTCCCCCGTTATCTTAAGTTTCTAATGACACCAAAATCATTCAATTCAGGTTAGTGATTCAAAAGATACACTTCAAACATTTTTGGGCTGCTCTAGTCCAAATGAATATACTAGGCACAAATTCTATCCTAAATTTAAACATCATAGAGACTGAATTAGATTCCAATTTCTTCATACCATTTGTAACTCCATGTCTCTAGTTTACCAAAAATTAGAATTTATCTCATTTGGAGCTCCACTGATCCAAAAATCACCAAAATATTGAAGTATGCTCAGTAGAATACCATCAGTTCATATTACTTAAGGGCACACTCACTATACCTGGCCTACTCTTTTCACTCAATCTCTCTCACATCATTTCAGATGGATAAAATTTTTGGTGGAGATGTAGAGCACTATCTTACAAGTCGAATGGTTCAAGAATCAAGTTATTAGGGTGTCTAGAAAAAAGTTATGGCCAAAAGAATCTAACTTGTTCATGTCTTTACTCATATTGTATATGCCTTGGTACAATTGCCATAACTCTCACTTCAGGTGTCAGATTGAGTTTGTTTTTAATCGGTTTGAAAAAAGACTTCTATATCTACAACTTTTATGAGATCTCAAAGGCCAATTCTACTTTCTGAAGGATCAAAAATAGAACAGAAGGTGACGATACAAACTAAGATGATGCAAAAGGTCAAACTAAGACGGTTAAACTAAGACGGTGTAGAAGGTCAAACTACGACGATGATAAAAGTCAAACTAAGATGGTCAAACTAAGATGATGCGGAAAGTCAAACTAAGATTAAGCAAAACTAAGACGAAGCAAAGCTAAGATGAAGCAAACTAAGACGATACAAAACTAAGATGATGCAAACTAAGACGATGCAAAACTAAGACGAAGCAAAACTAAGACGAAGCAAACTAAGACGAAGCAAAGCTAAGACGATGCAAAACTAAGACGATACAAAACTAAGACGAAGCAAACTATGACGATACAAAACTAAGATGAAGCAAAACTAAGATGATACAAAACTAAGACGATGCACCGTGCATAAGAAGATGTTTCAACTGGGTCTTCCTTACATCCCCAAAGTTCTAAATCACTATCTATAATCTCCAGAGCATCTACGCTTATAAAAATCATAACTCTCGACTCAAATGTCCAAAATTTTCATACTATATATCGTTGGAAAAATAAAAGAAAAATCTAAAACTTTTAAGAAGGCAACTTTGTCAAAATCTATCTAGATCAATCCAAAATTTTCCCTGATTTGAGAATATGAATTTTACATTCATCTTCCAATGTATTACACCCAATTCTCAACTTCATGACAAAGTTTAAGATTCTTAGAGACAGAATTTAAATTCGATGTCTCATAAGAAATGTAGTTATATATCTCCAGTTTAATCCAAATCAAGAATCATCTCATTTGGACAACTAGAGAAACCGTCGTGGCTAAAAGATTGAAGCATACTCAGTAAACGTTTTCCAGATCAACTACCAATTTGTTTCAAAATCTTTCCTTAACACAACTCATACCAAGATCACTCTTTCAACTCCCTCTACGTCTGATCTTTAATAAAATCACATTTAACATCAATTATACCCGAAAGTTGTCAATGAATGCATGTACCAGTTTTTTATGTGTAAAGATTCAATATTTATGTGCATATATGCTAACATTATGCATGAGCTAAAAAAATGCATTCCTTTAATCTCTCTTTGAGCTCACATGTACTGAAATTTTGGGTCCTAACCTTTAGTATGGGAATGGGAAGTTACATAAAGCCGAAGCAGACGACAACGTTTAGCTTACGCCAACAATTCCTGCTTTCTTTATCGGCGAGCATTTTGTATCATCGCTAAAGTTCATTGCAACTTTTGTCAGGATAATTTCCCTCCATATTTACTGATGAATATTGATACTGTCACTAAACAAAAATTTTCCCATCAATATTATCGACAAAAATTGATTTTTTTGTCAGTAATTTGCAACAGTTACTTTTCCGTCGACAATTTTTCATCGCTAAATCCGACTTTTCTTGTATTGAAGAATCAGTTACTTGATATTGCTTAAATATGTTTCTAATAAAATGAAGTCTTTGTGAGCTTTCATACACTAATGCAACTAATTGGTTTTCAATTAAGAAGGGTGTCACCGTACGCCTTGCCTTCTAACTCAGTACCTCCTTCCACTCATATATGTTAAAATGTAGGATTCCTTCCTTGACTTAGTTTGATCATATCCATAAAAATAGCGTATGCATCTTAACTTGGTTAGATTTTAGAAAGTAGGCTAGTTTATATGCAGAATAACTATGTATGTAGCAACTCCACTGTTATCATCCTTGACTTTAACTTGATAATTACTTTTTTCCCCTTATATTATCTATGCGTATTTTGCTATGATCGTAACCTGGACATTGAGTCTAACTTAAAATACTAGCTTGAGCTATATAATTCATCTGTAAGTTCTTTTATTAAAGATGTGAGAAATTTATGCTTAATAACAAGCCTATACATCCTCCAATTATTGTACTTCTTTTTTAACTAAGGCCTAAGTCTGACTCTATGTAAGGGCAGATAGGACACCTTCCGATGACCTACTCTTATGAAAAATGAAATAGAGTTCATTCCTCACTTTTAAGCCTCATAAAGAGTAACAAAAAGAGCTCCTATTTTAACTCTTTTTTGTCTTTACGAGAGCTTACTCTTAATTCTTATAAAGAAAAAAAAGAAGCAAAATAAAAGCCTCTCTTTTTTACTTAGGCCTATAAAATGTAGGAACAAGCCTGCTAACGCTAGAGGGGAATAGTAAGAACTATCACTTAAAGCCTTATCCCAATTGTTCATGCACCATACCCTCTTTTATGTCTTTGCGAATCTCCGGATATTTATAGGGGTCTTACATTAACATCTTTAACTCCTTTAAAAGGAATCTTGTGATTAATACTTATTGATGGTGGAAGTTGATACGTTTCCTTTATAATTGTTCTAATTCAACTAATAACCATGTGATTTCGTCATTCTGTTCTTCCTGCTTCTCAGTATCACCCACCATCATTGAGACTCTAATGGAAAGGTTAATTCAACCATGCACAAATGAGTAGCGGCCTCAGGGTCAGGGTGGTTTAAAGTCATTTGTAGTCCATTTTTGACATCAGCTTCATCTCTTTGTTTGGTCCCCCCTTCAATAGAACCTGCTAGCGCTTCCATTTAAATAGCATAATCCTCTTTCTGAAGTTGTATAGAATAAGGTGGCCAATCGATGTACCGCAACTTCTCTCGTTAGGAATTACCAATGCATCAGTTATGAAAGGTAGTCCTTGAAGAGTCTATTCAAGTCGCTTATAAAGGTCAGCACAAGGCTATAAGCATCCACCCACCATGACCTTAAGTGGATTGATCTCTGTTAGCTTCCATTTAGCTTTTGTCATCGTTGATTTATCTATGGAATTGTCGTTGCTCCAGTTATTAATAAGTAGAAAAATGAAGATTCCTTACCATTACGAGCTTATTTTTATAATGTTCTTCCGCATTTGGTGTGCAACTTGACTCTGTTTGTAGTTTATCCTTAACAAGTTCTTGACTTGATAATTCAGATGTCATGACTAGTTCAGCTGCATTAAACAAGAAGCATGGTAGTCGTCAATCCATTGTATTATTCGAATAGATAATCCGATCTCACCAAGCATAAGCCTTTCTTCTATTCTATAAAGGGGCATGCTTCATTATAGTTGGTTTTGTCGGATTCTGGCAGAACTGGACGTTGCTGTTCGAATCCATAAGCTGGCTGCTTCCTGTGATGAGGTCGACGTGAAAGTGCCTGTAAGACAAAGAAGGCACGTCGGGGGTTGTGTCCCGATTAGCCCCTCCGACGCTCAAGTCAGTCCTTTGGTGAAGGTGGGATCGCTGTAAAAACGAGAAAGCTAGGTTTATGATCACGTACCTTTGTTACGATAGAATTATACCTTATATATGGAGCAACAACTAGGTTTAGGTCTTTACGTGTGCATGGGAGTCTCTCATATGTGGATGGGCTAAGGAGAGCGTGGATCGGGCCTGGGCTTGACATAGCCATTAGGTATGAGACTGATCTTTGAAGAATGGACCGATCGGCCCACAGGTCGTCTAGGTTCTGGCCTTGCACGACCGACCCGACCATAAGCTCCCTACTCCTCGAGTCTGAGCAAAGAGAAGGGTGGGAGGAGTATATAGAGGTTTTGTAGCTCGCACATAGGATAGCTCGGCGTAAGCCCGATCGGTCGGACATTGACATCATAGCTCGTCCCTGAGATAGCTTGGGGTAAGCCCGATCGATCGGATTTTGATGGGTAGTGCGTGACTGCTCGTATTGGGATCGGTCGGCTGGATGTCCCTACTCGGTCGGCATTGGCATTTTTTGCTCAATAGCCCGCGCCTAAGTAGATCGGGGGTCATCAGTAGCGAGCGCGTATTAGTACTTGGCTCATTTATTGTTTGACGACGCGTGCTTCCTGACAACCTGTCAGAATTTGAAGCGTATTGTCATTATAACCGTTGTGCAGTTGTCCTGTTTGTCTTTTCAACCGTCGCGCCACTTCGATTTTTGAACAACCTTAGTTCTCACTGGCCCGGATCATGCCGCATGTCCAAGCATAGCTCGGATTTTCTCCACGTGTCACACCTCGATTGGATTGCTCATTCGAGCGTTCCCTTATAAACGCTCAGAGTCAACCAACTGTTTGGTTTTCTTCACGCTTGTTTCGTTCTTACTCCCGTTCTGCTTTCATTTGCTTTTTCTTGCTCGCAGTTTTCGGAGCTTTCCTCCCACTGCCGTACAAATTTCCGACCTCATATCACTAAATAGGTACGTCCTCTTCCTTTATTTCCTCCCCTAAATTTTCTCTTGATGAGCATGTCGTCCACCAGTTCTCGAAGTGGGTTTCTCCAAGGGGTGATGTCGCCGAAAGGGCGTTTGAAGTTGTGGCTAAGGCGATGGCGACGTCGAGGTTGAGAGAAGTCGAAGAGATCTCGACGAGAGAGCGAAAAGATGGGCTAGTTGTAAAGGAGTTGCCCAAAGGTAAATCGAGGATGACCGCGACAGAGTTGAGTCTGTCGATTCTTAGGAATGATATCCCTCGGTCCTGGGAGCCTAGACTGGCCTGGGGGAATGAAAGAATCCACAGCAACATAAGTGGGTGTTTTGCTGTCTCTGAGAGCTTCTTCTCGGTCGGCGGCTTGAGACTCCCGTACATCCCGATCATTGATGAAGTGTGCGCTGATTATCAATTAAGGCCGAGTCAGATTCCTCTGAACGGGTGGAGGTTCATCAATGATTTGGCTTTGTTGTGCCATCAGTTTGGTTGTACGCTTTCGGTCAACATCCTACGCTACTTTTTGAGAATGAGCCAGAGTCCGAGCTCTGGGGGTGGGGTTCCTTCTCTGATGTACAAAGATGCCCGATATCGCCCAGTCGAGACGGCTTCTAAAATTACTGGTTGGTGAACGAAGTATTTCTTCGTGAAGCCTCCGAGATCTTCCTCCGAGTCCCAGCCGTGGAGGTATCTCTTAGCCGAATGATGGAACGACTCGTCGAGTCTATTTCTTTCTAGAGAGGAGCGGGTGGTGGTCGGTCGTATAAAGGAACTCGGCGATATAACTTCGCTCGGCTCATTTCGGGATACCGTGGGGGGGCCTCGACTGACTCTCTTCTAATTGCCCTCCGCCACAAGTTAGCGGCCTAGAAGAGGAAATCGCCCCGCCTAGTTGACCCCTCGTGTTTGAAGTACTTATCATGCTTGTAGGTTTTGGTTCAATTTCTAACCTGTTTTCGTTGTTTGTGCAGCCATGGCCAAAGTTCGTGCTTTCAGTGGCCCCCCCAAGTCTGCCAAGGGCAAGCACAAGGTCGCAGGGCCTTTGGAGGCCAGAGGACAGGAGGATGGGGGGAGGGCAGTTCAATTGTCGTTCGACCCATTGCTTCCGAGCAGCAGAATGTTCCTCCTACCGTTTCCGAGCCATCTGCAGCGCCTGCTATAGTCGTCCCGCCTGGTGAGGCCCTGGTGGTTATTGAGGAAGAAGAGGAGAAGAGTGAGTGACCTTTTAAGAGGAGAAGGGCCGTCAGAGTAGCCGACCAATCTCCTCGTCCTTTAGGCCAAAGCAAGGGGATGGAGAAAGTGGGGGATCGTGCTGCCCCGTCTGCTAAGGGTAAAAGGAAGGAGCAAACGGGGAGTGCTGATAGGTGGGAGCCCGCGATTAGTCTTGATGAGACTGTCTCGATTGCTGACGTCGAAGTGGCTCTTCATATTGCTGAGAGGGTCATTCCTCCTCCGGACGGGGAGCGCTTTGACTCGTTGAATATTGAGGAGTTGACGGGCCGTGCCAT
>JANZLF010000037.1:86818-97398 GCA_026546835.1 Erythroxylum foetidum
TATTTATTATTATTCATAACATATTATTAATATAAATAAATAAAAGCAAACTAACTTAAAAAAATAAATCTATTAAATAATAAAAAGAAAATTAAAAAAATATTACTAATTTTAATAAAAAAATTTACAATATGGCCCAATCTCTCTCTCCCTCGCGAGAAGGAAACAAAGGAAGTATCTCTCGAGGGCGAGCCCTCGCCCTCGCGAGAAGGAAAAAGAAGAAGCATTCTCGCGCGAGATGCTTCTTATGTTTTTCACACTTTCAGCAACACCGGCTGGTTAAAGTAAATTCCTTGTCCTATCTACGTCTCTATATATATCTATTCCTGGTGCTCAAATAATATTATCACGCTCAATACCAGGCTGCTTTTATCCATTCTTCGCATAACTGTTTTAAGCTTGTTGAGTTGTTTTGATTGTGATTATCACAGATATGGAGTTATATTAGAGAAGCTCCCACAACTTCATATCTGTTTTGATTGCAATTGTAATAATAGAAATATCTATTATTAACAGTAATCATAATAATAGAAATAAAATTAATTAGTAAATTTACGAATAATAATAATAATAATTGGTTGGGTCGGCTATATTGGACCCGAGTCCAGTCCTACAGGCCGATCGGTAAGCCTCACATCTATCAATCAATACAGGCCTGACCCATACAGCCATAGCCCAACAGTAGGAGAACATCTCCCATGCACGCACGAAAAGACCTAAACCTAGCTGAAATTCCACATATAAAAGGTAGTATTTTCACAACAGAGGTACGAGATCGATAACCTAGCTTTCTCTGTATTTCACAAACCTCACCCTCACCAGAAAACTAACTTGAGCGTCGGAGGGGCTAATCGGGACGTAACCCCCGACGTGCCTTCTTTGTTTTGCAGGATTTTTCACGTCGAAGCCATTGCAGAAGGTTGCCACTCCATAGATCCAAACGGCAACGCACCGTTCAGCCAGAATCCGACAGAACCACAATCATTTTTTTCTTCTAGAATTTGTAAGCTCTAACGGTTAACATGAGGCATAAGTATAGAAACAATATACAGCTCATGTTTTTTTTGTTTGATAGAACGATTGCGCTCAGCGCATATGATTGATATCTATAGTTAAAATAGCATACAGAAAAGAAGGAGGACATATCTCCCATTCTAAACTAGGCATAGAATTAGCTGCCTGAGTTATCGTATGAGCAACTTGATTCGTTGGTTTTCGAACAAACGCATATGAGGTAAAAGGAAGCTCTTAAGCAGAGCTTTACAATCCTGAATGATGATCGAAAAATATGAAGAAAATGCTAGCGTAGAATGCAAAAATTGGGTAACAATCTGACAATCTGTTTCTACGCAAATCGGAAAGAAAGATAAGATTTTTAACCAACTCAATGCAGCTTATGTTTGAATAAGGAGAAAAGTTGCATGTGGATTCTAGTAATATCTCCTACAAGTTTTAAAAACCCTTAGTCATATTCCATCTAGATTTCATGAAATTGGTAACTCCACCTGTATTACTATAGAGTATTGCTTCCCTTGTTTAGTTTAAACTTCTGAGTAGCAAAGTTGGAGCATCTTTTGGATCTAAACTAGCTTCCCTTGTTTTTCTCTCATTCTAAATCAAGTATATGGAATAGTAATCAGAAGGAATATACCAAAAAAAAAACATGTATTGCTTATTCTCTATAATCTGATGCTTTTCTTATTGTTGCAAAAATTGTCACTTTCAAGTAATATATACTTTTCTTTTTCTTATTCTTTTGTATTTTAACATTACTAATTATATTTTCTAAATACCTAAATTTTGTAGATTGATAAACCTTAGTGTCAGATACTTTAAAATAGGGAATTCTTATATTGACAGTTGATCTACGGTAGAATAAGAAAGAGCATAAATCAATTATAAATTAGGAGTTGGAAGTTGGAAATACTGTAGGGATCGGAGAAGAGGAGATATAGATTCAATAATGCTTACGGAGATACTGAGAGAAATAATCCCAAGAAAGTATTATTTTAAACAAAGGGCAACCTTTTATACCAGAAAATGTGTAAATAGGCATAAAGAAGAAGAAAAATTAGCAACGTCAATTTGGGCCAATTACAAAAAAAAAGAGAGAGAGAGAGGAAAAACCTATTAACACCATTTTATGCTTGTGCATTAACCTTTCTCTTCAAGCACAAATTGGAGTATTTAAAAATTCATAATAATACTAAGACATTAGTAAGTCTACCTTATATGAGATGTCTTTTATCATGGTTATTGATTTTTTTCTTAAATGGTACCATTTACTTAATTATTATTGCTTCTATCATTATCATATTCCTTTATTCTTTTACTTGTACTTCTAATAGGATTGGATGATGATCTTTAGATGTATTTAGATTGATTAGCTAAAGCACTCAATATGCCTGATTATATTGCTCATAATCCTTATAATCAACTGGTCATTATAAAAAGCTATTAGAGGATTATAAGTGATTAATGCAGGCATTCTCAATATATCCCCATGCCTGTAACTTTAAAACCGAAATTCCGCATCCTACTAAGGTTTTCCATATGAAACTTTATGACTGATCCAAGGATTCTATTGTTAGTTTTATATATAAGTGTTTTAATTAATGTTTTGTATTATAAGATGGTTCAGTAGAGTCCCAAGTTATGGTGGTATGTATTATTACCTTTTTAACTATCCTCATATAAACATCATCAAACAACTGTAGCTCACATAATCCCCTAATTTAAATACACAATCTAAATGAAAACATTACAATCTTCTTATAATTTTAATATATAATGCAAATTATATGAAATCTAACATGAAAACAAACTTACATTACTTTATTAAATGATCTCCAAATATACCATTGCAAAAAAAAAAGAGACTATAATAAATTTGATCGTAATCATTTTTTAGTGGTGCCTTCAGGATCACTCTATTTTGTTGTTGAGTTTAATATGGATAAACAAAATTTTATGGTTATGACTGATATCCAACAATCTCACTAATTGATCTTTATAAGGCTTACTCTATCAATCAATTAGATTATTTTTCTTTATCCTTATAATCAAATGGAAAGATAACCAATCATAGCCTCTTCCATCTAGTCTAACTAGGCGTCTTAATCCTTTTTAAAATTTTAAATCTCTTTTAATGTTTGCTAGTGCTTTTGTAACTCCTAGATGATCTTCCTTTGATCCTTTTATATGTCCTCCAAAATCTTTTTGTAGAGTTGGTTAACAAATATTCTCATTACTTAATGCCTATTCCTCTTGCTATTGTGTTGGTTGATCAATAATCCTATCTACATCATCTTGCATCCTTTCCTTATCACCATTGATCTCAAACTATATGGCAACAGTTAAAAGATACTCTCCCCTAATGACCTTCATTAACCTCATGTGTTGCGTAACTTTAATGTCAAAGTGAGGCATTATACAAGCAATTCTTATTTAATTAAGCTTATCAAATACTTTTAGGTTCCTTACTAGGTGTGTGATATATGACCTTGCACATATTGCCCATTTTTTTGAATCCATCATATCTAAATAACTATAAAATAGATTTCCAAGTTGCAATAGTGACACTTAATGAAGCATTACAAGTAGAACAAATCATATTAAGTAGTCACCCCTACTCTCCCCCCTCCCAAAAATGGTATGGGCAATTGTGTGACATAAGAAAACTTAGGACTAGTGATTTTATATATGAACTCTTTTTTCTTGTGGGATTGTAATAATAAATTTTGATACAAGATTTCATATTGAAATTTCTTACCTATAAATATATCTTCAAGAGAGTCAACAAATTTGGTATGCAAATGTTTCCAAATAGTCGAGAAAGTTAAACCTACAGTTGATACCAAATTATGAAATTAACATTGAGAAATATGTATCACCCACTCGAAACAAAATTCTATTCAAGACATCTTAAAAATCATCTTTATTAAATTCGAATGATGATAAATTTTGAGGGTCAGTTTAATTTTTTAATAAATTTCCTGACCCCCACATTCTAAACCATATTAACCAGTTTAAAAGCCAACCTAATTTGTATATAGCTAGAGAAACTTCTACTTATAAGGATTTGATACCATTTTAACTAAACTTTATTATTGAAATATAACATACAATGTTTAAACTCCTATGGTAATTAATCTTCACTGTTTTGAACCTTTTATTCTATTCCCAATACCTGAGTCTTGCTAGAGGATAGTCTTTTGTTCATGTTTAAAGATATTCTGAAATGAATTAACACTAATTGTCCCAAATCTAAAAATCCTTAATTTAGTGGAACTAATTCTTATGCGCTAAATGTTATTTTAGTGGAAACTATTCTTATAAGCTACATGTTAGGGTTCAAATTTAATGTAGGACATGCATATATAAATGATCATATCGTAGCATACAATTGGGTAGGAAATTGTGCTATTTAGGTTAAATGACATATGTTAATTTCTTAAAATTAGGATTGTATTTTTTATACATACTTATGGTATTAGATATACTGAGTATTGATACAATTTATATAAGGCATAGTCTTTATAATAAAAACACATTTGACCATATAGGCATATAGTTCAACATGTCTAGAAGTACCTATGTACAGGGATGTTATGGACTATGGATAAATCACTTACCTTCATAACTCCATCATGCAAAAGCTTATTCCTTGAGCCTTGTCCACTATTCACTTGGCATAAACTTGTCTGGGACTCACAAATTCTCTCCTCTCACTCATTCTTATTATGTATGGCAACTTTAGGCAGACTGGTGGACTACATACTAGATATACGTTGAAAGACTCAACTAACTCTTTGGAATGTGTCTTATGCACTAGTCACAATGAATCTCACAATCATCTATTATTTGAGTATACTTTCTCCACTAGGCTATGGAATCTACTACTTGGAACATTCAATATTCACATCTTAATTATAGGATGGATCAATATATTGAACTACTTATCCAATATAAAACTAAAGTAGTAGTGATCTAATTTTTTCATTGACTTTTGGGGTACTCATCTCCATTATTTCGAAGGGAAGAGACCAAGATCCATTGAAGATAACATCAGGAAAATTATTTATAAGTCAGACTATATGCAGAGGTCAAAAGGATAGTCTATCTCTTTCTTTTGAACATTGTTATAAACTTGCCAACCTCTAAAACTATGCTTGTACTAAAATCTTTAGTTGATTCAACAACCTGGTTATCATATGCCAATGTTTTCTCTATTAGTAACTGAGGTTTCTAGCTTTTATTGGCTTTATAACTCTTTCATTAGGCTATATACTTACTTAACTTCCAGAAAAAAGATTTTCAAAATGTATTTCTCAAAGATATCTTGTGGTTTAACACCAATAAAGTGAATATATATCAAATGATTTCATATCCAATGCTACCATTTCAAATTGACCGACTTATAAAAATAGTGTAAAGGATACTAAGGAACTTTAAAGGCAAGTTAAAGAGCTTTTATCGAAAGGATATATTAGAGAGAGAATCTCATTCTTTCTTGTTCATAAGAAGGTTTGATTCTTGAAGAATGTGCATTGATATCAAATTGTCAAAAAAGCAATAAAATTAACCAAGTTCCTATTTTTGCGAGAAACTCAATAGAGCTACTCTTAATTACTGAACTTATAGCATGAAATTATATGCATTGGTGCAAGCTTTAGAAACTTACTAACATTATTTGTGATCCAAATAGTTCATTATTTACATCGACTATATGTCCTTAAAGCATTTGTAAGGGCAATAAAGATTTAATCGATGAGATACCAAATGGATGGAGTTTTTTGAGATGTATCCTTATACAATCAAATATAAGTAACGTATGAAAAATGTTATGGTTGATGTGTGTCTTGGAGGTATGCTTGATTTCTATCGTAAATGCAAAATTATTAGGCTTTAAACATGTTAAATAATTATAAGATTATGAAAATGATTTTTCATCAAACTTTAGATCTGATAAGAAAATTGCTTTGGAAAAATTCTTCAAGCTTGAGGGGATTTTGTTTAAGGAAAATAAGTTATATGTCCTAAAAGTCCTTTAAGAGAGTTGTCAGAATATGAGGCACATGAGGGAGGATTGGTGGGAAATTTTGGCATTAAAAAGAATTTAGATGTTTTGTTTGGACCTTTCTTTTGACCTCATCATGACATGATGTTCAAAAAATTTATGCTAATTGTATTACATATTGACATGGTAAGTTTAAAATATGCCATATGGTCTATATACTCTTTTGCTAGTTTTATTAAACCTTGAGTCGACATTTTTTTGAATTTTGTTTTAAGTTTGTCTTGATCTAAATAGAGTAAAGGTTTTATTTATTTTATTTTTGATAAGTCTTATAAGATAAACATTTTCTTACATATAGTAAAATTGATGATGTAACCTGATCTACATAAATTATGCACATATTTTATTAAATATTTGCTTGATTCTAATATTATTTTACTTTGATTTACTTAGTTTCTATTATCTTTTAAGTAATTATGCAAATAAGATATTAAAATAATATTTTTAAGAATTGAAGGTATTTTGAAACAAAAATATAAAGAAATTCACAATTCTTGAAGGAACTCGATCTAGCTCATACCCGTGTGCTAGCCTAGTACTTTAAAAGGATCAAGTGTAATGATCGATTACTTATGGCCTACATTATAATTTGTGTGCAATTCTTTAAGAAAATATTGAGACCTATGATTGAGGGGAACAATCATGTATTCATCTTTAAGAAAATAATGAGACACATGATTTAGAGATACAATCATACTAGATGTCGTGTTTGTTACCCAATAAAAACCTTGATGGCCCATAGTTTAGGAATGATCATAGGGCATACCATTCAGCAAACAATGTAAAACATATTTAATTGCAAAAACCCTATTTTTATGGGACTTTAGCTATCATTTAAAAAAACAAAAAAAAAACCCTTGAGGAAACACCTTTTTCTCTCCAAAAACTTTAATTTATTTAATAAAGAATCAAAATCCATATATCGTCCTAGTGGATCAAGTTGTTGGCATATTTAAAGAGTTCATCTATATTCACTTCTACTGTGATTTCTCTATCTTTGTCTTTTGAATTTATTATTTTAAACATTCTTATTATCTAACTAACTTATCTATTTTTAGATATATAAAACCCTAGTGATTATTTTTGTATGAAGTGGTTTAATTTAACTTTTGAAACATGGTATATTTCTATAAGCTTTCTTTGTTAGTCTTAATGTTGATTTATTTATCTTAACATCTAAATCCTATTTTAATTAACCTATGGACAACTTGAGAGAGTCTATTTATGGGTGGACCATGAGTTAAATAGAGTGCTCGAGAGAGCCATACATAATCTTCCTAATGTTAGGATGAAACCTTTCATGACATTTTGTAAAACGTCAAGACATTTAAAAGAGTCTCAGCATTAGTGGATATACGAATTAACTAACTAGAGTATAGATGATTGCAAGAGTGTTCAATTTCAAAATCTAAAAAGTTGTGTTGGTCTATAAAATGTATCCAACCATAGATTAACTATAATCAAGAGATGTTCCATTTCAAATTGTTGAATAGGTAAATGATAACGCTTACAAATTAAATATTCTAATCTTTACAACGATGTGTTTGGATTCTTTACACTCTGATCAGCATTGTTAGTTTGATCACTCTTTTTTCTTGTCAGTGGTTGAGAATGATAACTTACCGCTGATATTTGTGTGCTTCCGTGTGAGGAATCTCACATCGGACAAGTATAAAGGCATTCAAGAATTTATAATAGTATGCAAACCTTCTCTTCTTGAGCTAGCTTTTGGGGATGAGTTAGACATTTCTAACATGGTATTAGAGCCAAGTTAATTTGTCCCGATGAATTGAGGCGATGCCCGGTTATGTCCCTTTGTCCAATATGTCTATCAGATGTCCAGTCCTGCTCTGGATTGAGGGGGTGTGTCAGGAATCCCACATCGGACAACTATAAAGGCATTCAAGAATTTATAATAGTATGCAAACCTCCTACTCTTGAGCTAACTTTTGGGGATGAGTTAAGATTTCTAACATTCCGAGTGATTGAAATGTTCACAAGCTCAAAACAGAGCCTGCAACTAAGAACAAATCTTTTACTGATGATCATAATGTCACTTTTCATTAAATTGCCAGATATAA
Source organism: Erythroxylum foetidum (assembly GCA_026546835.1). Classification (NCBI taxonomy): domain Eukaryota; kingdom Viridiplantae; phylum Streptophyta; class Magnoliopsida; order Malpighiales; family Erythroxylaceae; genus Erythroxylum; species Erythroxylum foetidum. The sequence continues at coordinate 94,979 of JANZLF010000037.1, forward strand.
AAAGAATTATATTGCAAAAGTACATAACGCACTGACAAACCAAGATAAGTATGTCTTGGAAGTGAAATATTTTCAAGATGACCCCCTCAATGAAGGGAAAAATGTGGTAAGTACTTAAGGAAGGGCATTCTCTTAGGCCACCATCACGCGCTTCCTGCCCTCCTGAAGCTGTTTTACGAGCATTTCTATGAAGCCATTGTTTCGATTCTCATCAATGAACAAGTCTCTCAATTCCTCTGCCGTGTTGCCCACCGCGGCCATTCTCACCGACTCTGCCACTGATTCCCTAGTAAACGATCCATCATGTTCGTTCCTTGGAACCTCTCTCCCAAGCTTTTTCTCCTCCAACAACCTTGCATTCAGTCCTTGATCATTGATAAACGGAAGTAGAACTAATGCCTTTCCAAACGTTAGTCCTTCAATAACTGAGTTCCAGCCACAATGAGTCAAGAACCCACCAACCGACTCGTGGCTCAATACGTTCCCCTGTGGAGCCCATCCCCTGTAAACAAGCCCACGATCGTTAACTCTCTCCTTGAACCCATCTGGGAGCATCTCCAATACGTTTTCAGTTGACCCAGGTGCGTCCTTCAGTGCCCAAACGAAAGGCAACATTGATTTCTCCAAGCCGAAAGCTAATTCATGTACTTCTTCACGCGTCAGAGCGACCTCGGTCCCTAGAGCAACATAAATCACTGACCTTGTTATCTGCTTATCTAACCATGTTTTGATATCACTCCAATCATCAGTCTCTTCATCTTCAAACGGGATTGGTGGCAAAAACCCGACGGGGACTATTGGTTTCTTGTACAACTCTTGTAAGAGGTTGAACCACTCTGGTTCAAACTCCGGCAAGCTCCTTATAAGCACCACATCGCACTCTCCAGCAGAAACACCAAACCGGACATCATCAGACGGTCCCGACACGTCCTCCTCAGTTTTCTCCACATACTTCGTCACTTCATATAGACGATAGGTAATAGTTGATTCAAAAGGAACCCAGTCGGGAACAACAGTGAAATCCTCAGCTTTTGACCTCCAGTTTTCGCCGTTAATTGCTACTGACGGTGGACAGATAAAGCAAAGACAAGAAGCAGTGAAGAGACTAAAGAATGCGGTGGAGATTCCAAGCATGTTAGCTGTAGAAGGTAGCCAATGAGAGGCATAGTCTAAAGATAACCCAGTCAGGTCTAGAGGACTCGAGAAAAGCAGTCAATGGCTGTTTAAGTGAATCCAAGCCCTTCTTCAGCAACTGTTGCTTGCTGTAGGTAACGTCTGCGGAGGACTCTGCATTTGGTGGTAGGTTTGGTACGTGAGGTAAAGGAAAGGATATTAGTTTGATTTGAGAGGACAGGTTTTCCGGTATTTTAGGAAGTCTCATAAGGTTTCTTGGTGTGGATACGAAGTAGATTTTGTGACCCTTTTGGGCTAATAGTATGGAAAGCCTAAAATATGGTATGAGATGTCCCATGGCTAGCCATGGAAACACAACTATCTGAAGCTTGTCGCCGTTTTCCATGGAAGCTCGGCGAACGATAGGTCCCTCCTCTTCAGTTCTCGGATATAAAATTTCGAATGAGATCAAGATATGTCGGTCCTGAACAAGGTCAGACCCCCAAGGCCCAAGTTGATAACGTGGGGCCGACAAGCTGGTGTTCAAATTCATATCCTAATCAATTCCGTCACAGTAGTAGAAAAATAGTATTGCCATAATATTATCTTAATTGTTGATTATCTCAGACTCTGAGTAAGGTTGAACGTAACGTGACGTGATGAAGAATTGAATACCATACGGCAAGTTGCTTTGGTCCAAGGAGCAAGCCGTTGAAATTGACCGCCGACCATTCGGATTTGAAGAAGACGATTACAATTAGGTGTTTTTTATAACTCCAGATTCTCTATGTAATGTAAGTCTGTCCTATTATGCCTAACTTTAAAATATTATCGTTATTCTTAAATTTTAAACTTTTTTTTTTATGAGAAAGGAGGGGTACAAGTCTTACAGTGCTACAGTACTAGTATAGGAAATGAAACTCCCGATATATCCTTTAATAGAATGGAAAAATAACCCACAGGCAGATTTTGAAACTGATGGATACCAAGTTCGAGTGAACTAGCATAGTTGGCTAGCCAATCCGCAGCCCTATTAGTTTCACAATAAACATGTCTTGCTTTCACGAGCTAATCTCTAGTGAGTAATTGGTGGATCCCTAGTATCAGGGAATTAAAAGGAGCTCGCTGAGGCTTTGAGGAGGACAATAACGTGATAATAGTCGCCGAGTCTACTTCTAATTCTACGCGTCGAAACCCGAGATCCCATGCCAGTTGTAACCTTATAAAAACTTCCCATATTTCTGCATCAATGACTGTTCAGTGACCTATATTATGCGCGAACCCGCCGAGCCATGTCCCCGTATTGT
>JANZLF010000037.1:106013-125778 GCA_026546835.1 Erythroxylum foetidum
GACGGTCCGATCGTCTTCTCCGATCGATTTCCGCCATTAATGCTATTAATAACCTCCATTAACACTCCAACTACTCATTCTAACTCCAATAAATGCCATAAATACATTAAAAGCCATTAATAACAACATTAAACACAAAATACTTACCAATCAACGATTTTCCACAGATTTCACCGAAAACCCTAAACCTTTCAAAATCCACGATTTCTCCTCTCTAAAGCCTTTCAATCCTTTATCAATAACAGTAAACAAGTTAGCCTAGCATACTAGGAAGAAACCATAGAAGAAAAATCAAAGAATCCTTACCTATAGAGGAAATCGAAACCACCGTGGAAGAGGAGAGAAGAAGAAACGATGAAAAGCTTAGGAAATTTCCCCCAATTCCTTTCAAACCTCTCTATTTATAGACATAGGTCTCCAAATCAGTCCAAATTTCAGTCTCTAAATTTCAATGGCTCAACACATTTATTTCCTATCAGTAAAATTCTAATTTTTCCTTTGCCATTGGACAGTTCTTTCAGTAATATACGGTCAATCAGTCAGTCACCCAAATATTTCCAGTCCGGGCATTTTCTCCCGAATTTCCCCAAAATTTCCTATAAGCCTCTATAAATTACCAATCACTCGTAAACAGTTCTAAATCAGTCATTTGAACTCAGTAATTCCTAATTCCTTATTTAAATCCCAATCCGGTCAGTCCAGTCAGTCCTCAGTTCACAATCCAGTCAATCCAGTCGGTTCCAATTTACAATTAATACCGGAAAATCATGAATGCATGTATCTATGAATAAATGCATATGCAATAAACTTATTCTTCTATAATTAGAGGCCAGTAACATGCTCAGTCAATATGTGCAGTGAATCCTATCAATATGACCCAATTACCATAATGCCCTTACTAACAGTAACGGGATGTTACAACGCAGTTATTGAAATCTATGGAAAAGTTTCTCAAGTTGGAATTACCCTGAGATTCAAACCAATATAATGTACTATTGAAATTACTTATAACCCTCCAATGGCTTTGTATGTTTAGCTTAGTGGTCTACAAGTGTTTATATAATTCTTTGTTTGAAATTTGAATTTGGATCCATAGATAAAAGTTACCTTAAGCTCTTTCTTTTCCTCAAAAAAATAAATTCTAGTGTTTAAATGTTGGTCACTAGATTGGGCAACTTCCAACTTGACCCTGCTAGTATTAAAGCCAATTCTTACCTTACCAAAATGATGATGTTCATGGTTAGAGACAAAATTCCACCAAGTTCCCAAAAGTTTGAGCTTCAAAAGCTTTTCATATGATAACTTGGTTTTTATGATACTCATGTTCGTCACTTTATTTTTGAAAATGAAATCAATAATTGCATGTTGCTTCCTAAGCCGTTTAAGCCCTTCATATTCCATATTGCTATGGTGATTAATAAGGAGATTTTTGAACTAGACCTCCCTTCCTTCTCTTTTTATTAGATCTCCTATTTGTAACCTCTTTTCTTCCATCATGTCTTTTTAGTTCAGAAATTTAATATATATTCTTTCTTTGTCCTTAGTTAGGGTCTCCATCTCCCTTTCTACTTCTATGAGGTCTTAGGCTCCTTATCCTTTATAGAGGCAACTGGGATACTACTATCAACCTACTTTTTCTTATTATAGCTTATAGGGTCTTCCCTTATTTGGATTTCAAGAGATTACCTTATATTTATTTCATTTCTATCTCCCTTTTTACTTGTAAGGTCTTTATAATTAACTTATTAGTTCTTAGTATATATGATTTAGCTTTATTAGTATGATTCAATCTTGTTCATGACTTCCTTATGGTTTAATTCCTATATAATTTCACATTAGTTGGTATTAGAGTTTGGCTTTAAATTAGTAATAATTATACTTTATGTTTTGTATCATTTAAATTTTATTCAATTTTTTAGTTAAATTTTTGTTTTCCTTGTAACTCTTGATTTGTTATATTGCATCTTTTTCTTTTCTATAAAGTTTTGATCAGAAGTTTTGATTCTATAAATTATATCATCATCTTGTTTAGGGTTATTCTATCTCTTCTTAGTATCCTACAAATCATCTTGTTTAATCCCTTATTTTGTGTTTTTCATATTAAATTATTATAAACCCTATTATTTGCATTATTATTTAATCAAATCTATTTGTTCGCCATATAAAAGAAAAGAAAAAAATTATATAGGTATAGTTACATTAAGAAATAAATATAAATACAGTTTGAATTATTGTGACTCTCTTTATTTTATTAAGCTTCCTTATTTCTTGCTTAAATGTTGACTTATTTCTTTACTTGACCAATAGTTCTTTAGTTTTTTTAGACTTTTCAAGTTTGAAATCTTTGTTTTATTTTGTTTAGTTCCTTTAAGAACTTATGAAAGAAGCAAAGGATTAGAAAAGATAAGAGAGCGCCAAATTACCATTGAGAAAAGTCACTTAAAGAGTAACAAGTTGTTTGACATCTTCTGATAGAATACACATAAAGGATGTGTGAGAAAATTTTCTTATAAATTTTCTTGAATCTTTCAAATATGCCTTTTGAAAGTGTTACAACTCTTAAGGAAGAGAAAGAAAACATGTACTTTGTGCAAGCTATGTAATGAGAGTTTGAGAAGATGAACATAATGTATAATAAGGTGAAGGACATGTTAGGGAAACAATCCCATTAGATTGCCAAATTACAAACGAGATGGTAAATCTAAATTTGTAATTAGAGGATGTCTACTAGGTGTAATCAAATAAATTCAACAAAAGTTGATAAAGAGAATAACGATTTAAACATTGATGATGTTTATCTAACATTTAAGACTGAAGAGGATATTTTAGGCTTAAGAGAGGAGTTAGGCATGATTAAGGGCCTAAAAGAGAGCCTAAAGTTTAAGAAAGTCCAAATGGAAAATTTTGTGGTATCAAGATGATCATATCTTCTTTTAAAGGTAGAAACAATCATAAAGCTTATCTAGAGTAGGAGAGAAAGATGTAATTAATCTTTAATTTTCATAATTATTTGAAAGATAAGAAGGTAAAGATGGTTGTAATAATTTTTTATTTTGGTAGGATCAATTGATGAATAATAGTAAGAATTATGATCGATATATAAAGACTTAGGTTGAATTAAAAGCTTTTATAAGAAGGAGATTTGTGACAACCATTACTATAGAGATTTATATTAAGGATTGCAAAGTCTTACCCAAGGATCAAAAAGTATAGAGGATTATTATAAAAAGATGGAAGTATTCATAATCTGATCCAATATAGAGGTGGACAAATAATCAACCTAAATGGGTTGAACGGAGATATCACTAATGTAGTATAGTTACATCATTATGTAAAGTTAAAAAAGATGTTATATATGGCTACAAATAATTCAAGACAATTAAAACACAAAGTGAGTGTCTAAGTACCATATTGGTATTGGTAACTTTTAAAGGCCTAATTAAAAAAGATGATAAGGGTCCTTTTAAATTTAAAGTGAAGTTATCAAAACCTAAAGGTGTTGTCTATTTAAGGGAAAGCTATGGTTGATTCTCAACCCTCTCAAAATAGAGATGTTAAATATTTTCATTATTTTGGGACAGCGCATATTGTGCCCAAATAAGAGGGCTATAATCATAAGGGTTAATGGAGAGGTGAAGAGTCCAAGTGACCTAAATGAAAAAGAAGTTATACTACCACTTAAAGATTTTAGTAATGAGAGTTTTAAGTATATCTTTGAGGATGAGTACTTGTTATTAGGAGAGTATTAAGTATCCAATCAAGGAAGATAAGCTAGAGCATTAGAGGAGAACATCTTTCATACTAGATTTCATATTCATAATAGTATGTATAGTGTGATTATTGAGGTGGAATTTGTACTAATGTTACTAACACCATTCCAATTGAAAAGTTAAGTTTATCTATTAAGCATTTGAAACCATACAAACTCTAATAACTTAATGAATATAGAGAGATCAAGGTGAACAAATAGGTGTTGGTGGTTTTTTTTATTAGGACATATAAAGATGAAACTCTATATGATATACTACCTAAGCAAGCTAGTCACAAACTATTGGGAAGGTTATGGCAATATAATCTAAAAGGGGTACCCTGTAACGTCAAGAAAATGTATATCCTTATAAAAACTAATAAACTTGTTGCTCTTATATTTTTAACACCTATGTCGGTTTATAAGGAAAAATTGAAGTTAAAAAATAAATAACAAAGAAAAAGGAGGATAAGAGCTCAAAAGAGGAGTATGAGGATGTGATAATTCATGATGTTCCCGATGGATTACCATCATTATAGGGATCAAACATTAAATCAACTTTGTATCAAAGAATGTAATCTCTAACAAACCTACTTATAATTAAGATCAATCTTGAGAAGAAAAATAGTTTCATACATATTATACTAACGAACCTATAATTGTACTTTTATATAAAAAGGCTTATTTTAATTTAAAGATCAACATTTCTCTTCCTAGTGTTGTTTTTCTTTTCTTATTTTAAGAGTATGAGGATGTGAAAATTGACAATGTTCCTAATGGATTATCATCCAATAGAGTGATCAAACATCAAATCAACATTGTATCAAAGGTTGTCATCTCTAATAAACCCACTTATTAGAGCAACCTTGAGAAGACAAACAAGTGTCAAAAGCAAGTGGAGGAGTTGATGGCTAAAAGGTATATAAGAAGCATGAGTTTTTACCTGCTCCTAATTCTTCTAGTGTTTAAGAAGGGTGATACTTCATAGATGTGTGTTGATTACAAAGCTATAACTAACTTAATAACAAAGTATTAAGGTCTCATCCTTAGGTTAGATGATATGGTTAAATAATTTCACAGTTTTTCTATATATTCTCATATTGATTTGAAAAATGGATATCATCACAATATGGAAGACAAAAGGTGATGAATGGAGAATTACCTTTAAGACTAAATATAGGTGATATAAGTAATTAGTTATGTATTTGTCCTTAAGTGCACCTAGTATTTTCATGAGATTTATGAATCATACATTCCATGTGTGTGTAGGTATACACATACTTGTATATGTTTAATTTGATAATATTCTACTGTACAAAAAATATTTAAATGAGCATATTTATCACTTGAGATGCATGTTTGTTGTATTAAGAAAAGAACAAATGTATGATAAATGTAATTCTCGTATGAAAAACATTATGTTTCTTAGTTGTATTAGTATAAAAGGTATCAAGGTAAATAAGGAAAAGGTCAAAGTAATTAGGGAATGAACAATACCTAAATCCTTAAGGAAGGGGTTAATTTGTATCAAAGGTTTATTAAGAATTTTAGTACAATTATTGTACTACTTACTAAAATTATTAAGAAATTTATGGGATTTCATGTGAATAGTGAAAAAGAACAAGAATTTAAAGTCATTAAAGAAAGGTTATATTCATCACCTGCATTAGGGCTATCTAAATTTTCTAAAACTTTAGAGATTAAGTGTGATGCCTAAAAAAATAAGTATTGGAGTTGTTTTGAAGCAAGACAAGAGGCTAATAGCCTATCTTAGGGATAAACTTAATGAGCCATTCTTAAAATACCTAAAATATTACCTAAAGTGCTTACTTATTTCATAGAGATATAGAAGAGTATATAAGTTATCATGCTTCCATATCCACTATTTTAGTCTCCAACAATTATTCTAATATTACATTTCTAATTTGATCTTTGGCATTGGCGAGCATAAAGATGGCAATGGGTTATACTTAGCCTAGCTTGACCCTTAGAATACATGGCCTGAGCCTAACTTAAAGCCTAGTGGATTGAAATTGCTCAGTCCAAACTTGGGTATAAGCCTAAATAGGTCAAATCCTAAGCAAGTTGCTCAAATTGACATCATTTTGGTTAAACTTATCCAAAATGATGTCATTTTGGTTAGATAATCAAATTGTTCAAGCTTTTTAGTTCAAACCTTAGGCTAAACCCAATTAAAAGTCTTATCAAATCAGGCTTGCTCATTAACTTCGGGTTAGACCAAGGCTTTGGCCTTACTGCCATCTCCAAGTGAGAGCATTAGAGACATTAAAAAATTTTCTATAACCATCAATCATTAAGTACCTCAAGTGAAAAAGTATAGCAAATGTCATGCTATGTGGATGAAATTCATTGAAACATTCTCACGTGTCATTAAGCATATATTTTCTTCTCACTTCTTTAAATGTATACTTATTAGGATTTGAACATATAAAGGAATTACATCTAATGACAATGACTTTGGTAATGTTTATCCGATATGTGAAAGATTTTGCCAGCCATGTTATATACGCCTTTACCTTTACCTAATAAAATATGGGTAGATCTTTCTATAGACTTTATGATAGGAATACCCAATTCAAATAAGGGTAGAGATTCTATATTTATGGTAATTGATATGTTCTAAGATGATACACTTTATTCCTTGTGATAACACTAGTGATGTAATTAATGTTGTTAATTCATTATTTAGGGAAAAAGTATAAGTACATAAACCTCTTTAAAGTATAATAAGTGATTAAATAATAAGTTCCTTAGCTACTTTTAAATTTTTTTAGATAAATTAGGAATAAATTTACTATTTTATACTACCATCCTCAAATTGACGGTCAAACTGAAATAAATAAATAGGACTTCAACCACATTCCTTCGTGCCACTAATAAAAGGAATTTAAAGACTTAGGAATATTTCTTACAACTTGTTAAGTTTGAATATAATAAGAGTGTGCATTCAACCACTAATTATTCACCATTTAAGGTAATTTATGGTTTTAATATACTACTCCTTATTTGTTACATTTACATATTGATAAAGATCTGTATAAAGTGAAGTTGGCTAAGATGGTGAGACAACCTCGTGAATATGCAAAGGATTAGACAAAAAATAGGAATGAACAATATGTTATCAAATCTAATAAAGGTAGAAGACGATTTATCTTTGAGCCTAGTACTTGAGTTTGGGTCCATATGAGAAAGTATAAGATCATTATTGTAGAGATGGTCTAAGTTTTCATAAAGAGGGAATGGTCAACTTTATTAAGAAGATCAATGATATTAGATGTAATCCAAAGCTCCTAAGTGAGAATAATTTTAGTGCTACCTTTAATGTTACTAATCTTTCTTGTTTTTATGTAGATGATGAATCAAGGTTGAATCCTTTATAAGAGAGGAGAAATGAAGCGAGTCTAACTAAATAAGCTTCCAAAGGATTCTTTGCATATATTTAATATAACAATTACAAAATTTAGAAGTAAGAAGGTTAAAGAGGCTTTGAATGGGTTGATCAAGTGTCAAATTGCACTTCGAAAACTATTTTAAGAGACTTATTGTTTCCAAAGGAACACCAATCATTAATTAATTTGATTTAAACTAAATTTAGGGAAGATTTAGAAGTTTAAGACTTACCTTGGTTAAATATGACCTAAAATGAGGTTATATTATAGCCCATATTGCTCATAGATATGAAAAAGATTGGATATTACCTCACATATGGGTGAGTCCCTTTATAGCTGTAAAAGTTGAATTTTGAGTAAAGAGCATGACCTGACACATAATCATGTGTCAGTTTGTGTAGCTTTTGAGGATCTATATAGAAAGGAAAAAAAAAAAGGAACATAACAAGGTAGAGCCCGTGTTAGTTTACATTGAAGTGTTATTATGGAACACATTCTACAACATGACTATGTCTTAGACCGTGTCCATATCTAAATTCTTGATCTTTTTATATTATTTAAAGAGAACTTCTAAATAATTTTTGTAAGTTTTACTTTTACAATTTAGCAAAAATGACAATTTCAACCTAAGTAGTTAGATTAAAATTGAACTTAAACCAAAACTTTTGATAGCATTCAAAAAGAATCTTAATATCATAAGAAGTTTCTACTTAAACTCTAAACTTATAAAGCTGTAGACTCTCATTTCAGTTCCATCAAAATTGGAAACGTTAGTATTTTTATTATTTTATAGGCATTCTAAATTGCCAAATGGGCATCCCAACTAGCAAAATAAGCCCACTAATCTTATCCATATTTCTCGATAATTTAGAGATTATTCCAATTCATAATTCACAAAATCACTCCCATGTCACTTAATTTTTTATCTATATCATTTCTATATCTATCCTTGTTTGGTGGCTTTCTCTCTATAACACCTTATGTCTCTTTGTCATCTTCATCATACGCCCATCATCTTCGTCAACTCCATCTAACATCATCAACTCAATTACAAGTTTATATCTATCTGACTTAGTTACAAGCTTGTAAATGTTCTCATGAACTACATGCATAAAGAAATGGAAAATGAAGTTTCTAGTACGCATGCTGACGTTAATTAACTACTTCTAAACTTTCCCTTTATAATCCAAAAACAATCCCTAGAATTTTTGTCAGTTGGATTAACCTATCCAAGTTATTAATCTTTTTATGATGTTGATATGATGCATGTTATTTCTAGGTCTCAACAATATCAACTAAAGGGCTAAGAATTGGAGAAGTAGCAACAAGACCAACATTAGCAAGGACACATTCATAAGTAAGAACATATTGCTTTCTTTCATAAAAATGAATATATTAATCTGTTACTTAGAAAGTGTCTTCATTCCTATTTGGGATATGGATAGGAAACGTCTTAGGATCGTAAAAGTTTGTTCGAAAAATAGTGAGAGCTAGCCAAGATAAGGTCAATTTTTTCACGATATCTACTGACAATAAGCAAATTATTTTCAATAAATTGAAATTTAAATTATCGATTAATCAAGAATATATACTTACACAACAAAGTAGGAATGTAAGTTTAATACATACTTATGTAAATTCATTGTCTACATTAAACTTATCAACACGTTATTTAATAATGTTACATTTACAGGTTGGTTCACAAGTTTCTAGTTCTACATATATAAATAAAATAAAATATAAACATATTGACCGAAGATCGTTTAAATTGATTTTTGAACTAAGAGATCTCAAGTTTAAAGACAAATATAGTATCACTTCAAAATAATTACAAGTTACAATAGCCAAAAGAAGAGTAACAATTAGAACACTCAACAACAAAAAAGAGAACATCACTTCTCAAGCTAATGTGCAACAATTTGATATAGTGAACATTTGAAACATATTGTTATTAATATTTATAAACATTTGAATATCATATACTATGATTTGACTACATCTTATATTTGAGTTATTTTGTGAACCAAGTGAAGGAATATTTATATAATATATACGACATGATGTTTCCCTATAATTTATGCATCAAGTAAGTCAACATATGTTGTATAATGTCAAATGATGTCAATATGGTCATGAAAGTCCATTTTAAAATTTAGCATCAATTTATTCTTTATTATATTTCATCTTTATCAATAGAATTGAGGCAAATTTATTATATGTTAGGGAATAATTTGTTGAAAACCAAGATGTTCTTTAACAAATATGTCTATTATGATTCTATTATTCTATGGAGAATAATGGTTATTCATTACAAGTGCCGTCATACTAGTTAATTTGGAGACATATTAAAAAACCTTTATCCATTATCCAACAATATAGAAAATTAAAAAAGAATCGAAAATTATAATAAATCTTACAACATACTTCTCTCTAAATAACATTTTAATGTCTTATTTCATATTTTTTTAGTTGTTCATTAATATCTTTTATTTTAGCTAAATTTCAAACAATACTATAAATATCTAAAGTACTAATTTCTATTTTATTTTTAGAATAACTTTGCATCACAGATTCAATCAAACTTCTCTGCATCTTCATTGGTCAAATCAAGGGCTAACTTCTTACCACTGACTCTAAATTTCATCACCCAAAGTCAAAATAGTCTCTAAAATTACCCTCATATCATCACTTTTATTACCAGGTAGACAAACTTTAATAATCACATACAAATTTTTCAAAAGAGAGAGCACTTTGTTTTAAAAGACCACTGTGGAACAGTAATTTCTAATTAAATATCCAAAGTAGCTGGGTATATGCAATATATTTAAACATGCTTGAATTTAACAAATTAGATTTAGATTTTCGAGGAACATCAACATTGATTCAAATTTGTTTTTTGGATATGAAGGGATTAAACAATTAAGTCATCACCAGGCTAATCAGAATTTCATTTCTCAACTTATATTATCCATACAACTCATAAGAACAACATCAAGCTTTCAACTTCGTGAACCTCCAAAATGAAAAGCAAGGAAACAGAGGTCCCTACACTCATTAAGAAACAGAGGCCCTCTTCACTTGTAATAAAAGGTCATTATGCTATAAAAAGTACTGTTAAAAGATTAATATGATAAATAAAAGACCGTAACAGTCCAAGTCAACCTGCCCAAAAGGACCAATAGAAGTAGGTATAAATAACAAAACTCAAAGAATGATCCAGATCGTCTTAGGGTTAAAAATCCCATAGTTCCATTTCGAACAACTGATTTATTTTATGAGAAAGGAAACACACCTAATGTTTAAGAAGAAAACGGACATGCATGCATTTGTATTGTTAAGGTGTCTTTTAGGAGAATCGTAACCTAATGACTCTTCCTTCTTTTTCATATGGAAAAGGTTTTCCTTATGTTCTGCGAGTACTTAATGCCTGTTTAGATGAGCTTTTGAAGATAAATAAGCACTTGTTTTTACTGCAAAAGCTTTTTTTTAAATGAGTGTTTGATTATAAAATAAAAATCACTTTTTTAATAAATGTGGTTTTTTTAGCAGCTAAAATACAGCTTTTTAAAGAAGCTCAAATTTGGACATTTTCAAAAAAAACCTCATTCTATCTTTTTCCGGCAGACTTTTTATCCAACGTTTACGTTTATATCGCAAACTATCTTTGCGCAGTTGTTTTGCAAAAGTGATCACTGATTTAACTCATCTTCTCAACGGACACAATAGTTGAACCCCTTATCTCTTGCGCAGTTGTTTTGCAAACCTATCTTCTTAAGGGACACAGCTAATGAACGGATCAACCACAGGTAAACAAAACTTGCCTTTCAATTCTAATTTTTGATTTGTGGTTTCTGGTATTCTTTTTCTGGGATGCTAATTTGTGATTTTTGGGATGTTATTTCTTGTTTTTTTCCTCCTCCTCACCTTTTTGTCCTCCTCCATTCACGATGACTTTGTGTGAGTTTTTTGTGTTCTTTTGTATCAAACCAATAGCTGTTTTGAAATGGCAATTGTTGCTTCGTTTGCTTTGGTTGATGGTGTATATTAGGAATTTTTGTGTGGGTGGTTTGTGTTTTGTTAGTTGATGGTGTATATTAGGAATTATTGTGTTTGCTGATTGTCTGCTCACTGTCTTCATCTCTTATTGTCTGCCCTTTTCTTTAATTAACTTTCATTTCCAAACTAGGCAACCAATAGGTACGAAAGAACTCATCTATGTTTGATAAGTATGAAAGAACTCCTATGTCTCTGTAAAGCATCCCTTCTGTAAAGCAAACATATTTTTGTTTCTCTTCCTCTTTCTCTCTCTCTCTCTGTTTCTCTTTTGCTCTGTTTCTTTCAATGCTATTGAGAGGCATCTGCAAGAAGAAATTGAGGTAAATGAAATTTTCATCATAGACAAATTGTTTCCTAGGGATTTCCTCTTACCTTTTGTTTAGTTCATTAACACTAATCGACCTATGCTTTGTGAAGAATATAGTTCACTAATGTGTCTAATCTTGATCTTTCATATCCACTGTAATTTTCTTGGTTATGTAAGCACTGGTATCGATAAGTTGAATATAACTCTTCTTCGATGTTTGATTATTAATACCCAACCTTGAGGAAGAATTTGTAGTAGAAAGTGATGCTTATAGTAGTGGGTTGGAAGATGTATTATAATAGAAAGGTCTCTTTATCACCTTTTTCAATAATAAGATAACAAAATAGAAAATCAAATTGTATAAGCGAGAACTAATAGGAATAACCAAGGCAGTATCTCATTGGTTGCCCTACTTTTGATGCTATCACTTCCTCATCCGAATTGATCATTTTAGCCTCAAGTATTTGTTAAAACATCATCTCACAACATCTCCATAGCAACATTAGATTAAAAAAAACTAATGGGGTTTGATTTTTAAATAGGGTATAAGGTTGGAAGATTGAATACAGCTGTAGATGCCTTACATAGAAGAGATAAGGACTCCCCATAACTCATGTAGATATCTTGCTCTTAAGTTGAAATATTTGAAGCCATTCGATAAAAATTAGTAGCTTCCCTGGAACTATTACAACTACAGCAATGCGTTAAACAAGGGTAGTTGGGTTGAATTAGGTTATATAAAATGGATTGATTCTCTTCAAAGGAAAGGTATAACTTCTACACACCATTTCACTTGTCTCCATCATTAGTTCAGATATCCATGATATAACACATAAAGGTGGGAAGAAGACCCTGTAGTGACTTTAACATGATTTTTATTAGAAGAGTATAAAGCTTGTTATGTTACAAATTGTGCATAATTGTTTAGTGTATCGTGCCATGTAGCAAAATTTGTAGCTTGCAAGATTACTTAAGTCTCTTATATTTTTGTAGCAAGTTTAAGCAATTATCTCTATGGACTTTATGGAGGGACTAATCAAGGTTCAGGGTAAATCAGTTGTTATGGTGGTGGTTGATAGGCTTTTAAATTATGTCAAGTTTTTTTTACCCATGGCTCATCCATTTACTATTATATATGTCCCTATTCTTTTCTTTAAAGAGGTGTGTAGACTTTATGGCCTACCTAAATCAGTAGTCTTGGATCAAGACAAGGTTTTCTTTGGTCGGAAGGAGTTATTTCGACTTAGAGGCTTCAAGCTATCCTTCTTTCCAAGTTACCATCCTTACTTTAATAGTTAGACAAAAGTTATCCACCGCACTATAGAGATGTACCTATGATGCTTCACTAGTGATCATCCACCAAGTGGGGCCTTAGCTGAGTATTGATACAACACCTCTAATCACATTTCTCTTAGCATCACCTATTTCCAATTGGTTTATGGTAAGGACCCTCCTTGACCTCTCTCTTATTAAACGAGTTCTATAAGAATTGAAGCAGTTGATAAAGCTCTTTAGGAAAGGAATACAATAGTTTAAGTTGCTCGTAATAGGCACTTGGAAGCCAGTGGAGGATGAATAACACTTATGATTTAGGGAATAGAGAGTTGAGTTTTATGGTTGGAAAATGGGTATGGTTGCAACTTCAACCATGTCGTCAATTAACAGTAACATAATAGATGCTTGATAAACTTCTTCCAAAGCATTTTAGCCCTTTCAAGGTCGTATTCAAAGTAGGATATGTTGCTTACAAGCTCAAACTACAGTGGAAAGTAGAATATATAAGCTAGTTTTACTATATCAAGCATTTTAGAATGCTGTTATAAAGAACCAGCTATTGTAGACTGGTAGCAAATGTGAGATTTTTAGTACCAAACAACATATTTACTCAATTTGTGCACTATGATATCTTTGTTCTCATTGCTCTCATGAATATCATATTTCAACCTACAAATTCATGACGTTGTTGTTCTCTGGGAAGTTTAATCACTCAATGTTTTAAGACCATTTGCATAACCATTTCTAGTGTATGGTTATCACTAGAGCATAATTTCTATTAGAGTGCCTCTGTTGCAGTGCACCATCAATCTTACATATTTCTTGCTGTTTCTATTCCAAATAAAAATCTTGGCGTCATAAAAACTTATTGTTCTTATACTTGCTAAATTCATTGTTATATGCAGTGGGGATTTTTTTGTTGAAAGAAAATATCAATACCAATTCAAGATATTCAAAATGGGGATAAATTGAAAAAAAAGGGTTAAACGAGAGTGGAATGATAGAACTCTTGAAATTGTAATCAAAATTTTTGTGGAAGAGACATTAGCTGGAAATCAACCAAATGGTCCCTTTAATAAGATTGGATGGGAAAATATAGTTTTAAAGTTTGCTCATGAAAATAAGAAGAATTATGAATACAAACAATTTAAGAATAAATGGGATGGATTAAAAAAAGATTGCCAACTTTAGACAAATTTAGTAGGTAAGAAAACTGGACTAAGATGGGATCTTACTAATCAAACTATTGGTGCATGTGACGAATGGTGGGAAAAGAAATTGAAGGTAAGCATTTAAGCTTTAAATTTATAATGTTCTAATGTTACTTGATAGTTTAATAACTTAAACAATATTATTGTAGGAAAATCCCGAGGCTGTCAATTGCCAAACTAAAGGTTTGAAACATATTGAACAGCTAAATATTTTATTTAAAGATGTTACAGCTACAGGGGAAGGAGCTTGGGCACCTTCTTTAGATTTTGTACCAAATGATGCTTACGTGCCGTCTAGAGAAAGCCTAGTTGATACCAATCTTGATGATAACTTTTTTGAAGACTTTACTATCAATCAAGAAATTGAAAATATTAATAATGAGATTGGTTCATCAACTCCAACTTTAGGAACTTCTATAAAAGGAAAGGGGAAAAAACGTGATACTAGAACAGGGGCAACAAAAATGTTATGTAAACATTTGGACCGTATATGTGATGTAGTAGAGAGTAAAACTTCAGTAACCCCTATTAAAAGAGATGAACCTAGTTGTAGCATTTTTGAGGTGATGAATATCTTACGAAGTATAAATGAAATAGAAAGGGGAGGTGAACTGTTTATGTTAGCTACCAAATTATTTTTGAAGAATGAAAATAGAGAGATGTTTGTTGTGTTTAAGGATGTTGATCTTCAAATTGAATGGCTTAAGAAAATTAAATGATTGTGATTTTTGTAATGAATTAGACATGTATTTGGTTACTAATATTATACTACTTATAATGCGTTGTATTGGAATTCGCTACTTGTAATGTGTTGTATTGAATTTCTATTTGGTTAATTTTGTTGAAATGAAGTAAATTGTATTTTATTATTATTGTGTTATGATTATTGCTATATTACCTAGTTATACAATAAGCTTATTATTTATTTATTTATATATTTTGATGCAGATGTCATCTTCTGATAATGATTCTGACAATGATTATAAATATAATAAAGAGATTGAAGAAGAAATTTTGCATATGGTTCAAACTGAAGTAGCATTAACCATAGGCCATTATATTAAATATTATATTAAAAAACCATATAGAACATCCCCTTACACTAGATGGATGTTTGTAATGGAGATGCTTAATGGTATAGATGTCATTAACAATTTAGAATGGAAATTGATGTTTTTATCAAATTATGTAAATTGTTGAATGAGACATATGGATTAAAGAAAGGTACAGAAGTAACAACAAAAGAGGTTGTAGTATGTTTTTTATTATTTTAGGTCATGGACTTTGCAATAGAATGGTTCAAGAAAGATTTCGACATTCTGGTGAAACAATTTCTAGATGGTTTGAAATAATATTAGAGGTTGTTTCTCGTATGTCCATTGATTTCATAAAACCAAAAGATTCAATTTTTAGAGAAATTCCAAGTAAAACTAAAGATGATAGAAGGTATTGGTCTTATTTTAAAGACTGCATTAGAGCAATTGATGGAACATATATACCAGTTATAGTTCTAAGGTTCAATCAAATAAAATATAATGGGAAAAAAGGCATTCCTACTCAAAATATACTGGTTGTATGTGATTTTGATATATGCTTTACTTTTGTTTGGGCTGGTTGGGAAGGCACAACACGTGATGCTCAAATTTTTATGGAGGCTTTGTGTAATGATAGATTATATTTCCATCATCCACGTAGAGATTTGTGAATGATAACTTTATACATTTTTTATTTATTCTTAATAATTCAATACTTCTTTATTTATTTTTTTAATTTAGAATGTAGGAAAATATTATTTAGTAGATGCAGGATATCCTTACATGCAAGGTTATTTAGGACCATACAAAGGTGAGAGGTATTATCTTCCTGATTTTTGATGTGCTGGTCTTCCAAGAGGGAAGAAAGAAATATTCAATCATGTATATTATTCTTTAAGATGCACAACTAAAAAAACATTTGATGTTTGAAAAAATAGGCAAAAAATTTTACGTTAAATGCTCAATTTTTCTTTTTCAAAGCAAGTTAAAATTGTAATTGCTTTAATGATCATTCATAATTTTATAAGGTTAAATGCTCAAATGGATGAAGACTTTGAAGACGTTGAAGGAAATTATTTAGACGAGTCATAAAATAATGAGATAAATCATGAGGGGGAATATATTGTAAATCTTCTTGTATTACAATAAAAGGCATAATTTATTATGTATTTAACTATTTACTCAACTTGAATATTTATTTTGGGATTATAATATTATTTATATTTTTTATATGTTTTAATATTTATTTTTATGTTTGTTTTATTTCCTGCAAGAAAATGAGACATCTCTTAAAAAAATTTCATACAAGGTGGTTATCAAAGAAATAGATAATTGTAAGGTGTAAATGAGACCTCTCTTGCAATAGTGTAAATTAAATCTCAATGTCTACAACAATGTCTGCATGATAGATATATCGATTTGAAGTCATTCAAAGCATGAAATTATTGATGTTACGATTTAAATAGAAGTGAATTTGTCAAACAATTATAAAGTAAATGTAAACCCATTCTATTCATGAAAGACCTAATAATAATTGAATTCTTTCAAATCAAATGTAAACCTAATATAGTATACTTTACATATTGTTTAATATACTTTAAGTATTATTTATATGCATAAATAATTTTTATTATAAAATAAAATATAGTAAAAATTAATAAAAGTATTTTTTATTTTTATATTGTCAAACGGTCTGCTGTATGAAGTTCTTTAAAAAAAGTTATTTTTTTAATTGACAACCAAATAGTCAATTAACTTCTTAGAAAATCTCTTCTCATAAAAGTTCTATTAACAAAAACTCTATAAATATAAACTCATCCAAATAGACATTTATTTTTCTTTCTATACCACGTACCTTTTTTTATGTTCTTCTTCTGTTTTTTTTTGGGCCAAAGTATCAATAATTTCCTAGTTAGTTTGATTTAATACGTACAGGTCAAACAATGTACTTCTAGCTTCGTGGTGGGACGTCGCGAAGCATAAATTCAATCCAGAAATTTCACATCACAATTCATTCTTCACTTCCCTAAATTTTCCAGGTTCAAAAGAAGCTGACGCCACTTTTCCTGCCTTATTTTGCAGCTAACAATAACAGGCAGGGACCAGTAAGACTTACAAGACTGACCCAAGCAAAGCCCTACTCCTGCAAAGTGCTGGCCGTTTATGTATCAATCCCATCGTCACACGTAAAGTTAAAAAGTCATCAAGAGAATAATACAAAGTTCTTACTCTTAGAACATGTACAGCACCAAGGTCATCATAAAATAATGAGTGCAAGAGACAGAACAACTCGAGCATTGCGTGGTAGGGGAATCCATCCATCCGTACAAACTAGTTTAAAGGATCGCTCGTGTGAATACATAAACCCTAAGACACTAAAGCCCTTGTTTGTTGTGTGTTTTCCTACTCAATTCCCAGATTATAGATAACATTTGAATGGGACAATTACATGATTTATCCTTCACGAGGAAGAAGAAGAAAATAGTGTTGGTAGGGAAGAAATTGGTGGTACAGTGGAAAGGATAACATATTAAAATGTGCCAATTACAAATCTTGAAATTGAAATTGCAATACTGCAGACCGGTGGGTGCTGGGAACTGGGAAGTCAGGAAAGGATGATGACCAACTTAGGTGGAGATGAAGCCTTAACTTTAATTTTCTTAGAAACCTGTGACTTTCTGTAGCTGCATCATGTATTTGTTTACAGTGCAACTTGCCCCATTGTAATCAGATGTTGTCCTTCCATTATGGTAATTCCAATAACTTAATATTGAGTAATATCTACAATAGGAGTCATCAATGCGACCCTACAATGTACAAGAGATGCATGCATTGATCTTATGTTCTAAAACCCGGATCGATCATTGAACCGGTGACCTTACTGGTTACTGGTTTGATCAGTTCGACCGGTCGAACCGGTATAACGAATTATGTAATAATTATATTTAATTATATATAATATTAAAAATATTTAAAAAAATTCAAAAATAAAAAAAAAAATAAAAAAATAATTATCGAACGGTCCGACAGGTCAATTGACCAATTTTGACCGGTTCAAATTGGGTCAATTTGTAGCCAATTTTGAAGCATTAATCGGACCGAATCACCGACCGATCAGACTGGCCGATCCGATCCGAATTTTAAAACATAGCATTGATCTCACCAGCTCTTCCAACTCTCAACAAGATCATGTCAACCAACTTTGTATACATACCTACTCGTACCCTAATTCTAGTTTAGCTAGCTGTGAATCCTTCATGGCGATAACTTGAACTTTTTGGGTCTTTTTATTACTTATATTAATAATTTATTTTAAATTATTACGTGCCCTTTATTTGATAATTACCATAAAGAATAGTAATTTAGATTATTCTATCACTTATAAGCAACACTCAAACACTATCAGCGGCCAAATTGTCAGAGGTTGAGGCTTCTATAGTTAGGAATAGTCAAGAAAAAGTACCCTGGTTCTGCCGGATTTTGACGAGACTGCACGTTGCCGTGTTGATTCTTGCGAGAGCTTCGGTTTGAAGGTTCCTACAAAATAAGGAAGGCACATCGGGGGTTGTTTTTCGATAAGCTCCTCCGACGTTTAAATCAGTCTTTTTGGTGAAGATGAGATTGCTGTAAGCAGAGAAAATTAGGTTATAATTACGTACCTCTGTTATGGTAGAATTATATCTTATATATGGAGTATTTGCTAGGTTTAAGTCTTTACGTATGCATGAGAGACTCTCACCTGCAAATGGGCCAAAGAGATCGTAGATTGGACCTGAACTTAGCATAGGTATAAGACTAATCTTTGAAGAACGGACCGATCGACCCATGGATCGTTATGACTGAGTACAGACTCAGTACGATCGACCCTACCACACCCTGTTAAGTGAATACACCTAACCAAATTAATTAAGCCATAGCCAACTTCGGTGGATGAACATTATTAGTCTATGCCTAGTTGGAAATAATAATTTTGGTTTTGGATATGCCGTAACAGACACAGATTGGACTATTGTGGGATTAACACAAAGAAAAAGACAGAGAGATCAGATGACTGGCGGCATTTTCCAAATTAAGAATGCCAGGATTCCATTTATTCAGACCGGGGCCCACTTTGCACCTAGTTCTTCTTAAGTCTACAATTACAAAGAAATGGTCTTCGTCGTCATCATCATCATGGGATGGTTTAGAGAAAGTGATTGGTTCACAGGAGTTTAATTTGTTTTCCATCCAAATGAAATGAGATGACAAGTTGTAGTAAAGGACAACAACTTATATCTTGTCAAGCTGACCAATAATCCAAGGGAAACTTGAACTTGTTGCTCATGTACTGTGACTTTCCAGTGCGTAAGAACGAGTTTCTCGAAAAGGACCGGAAAGTAACCAGGTGTATCAATGACTTTTTTAACTTACATGAAATCACGAGTTTGAACCGTTTTAACGTATGCAATCATTTAAATTTTGAGATCTGAATTTTGCTTCTTACAAAGAAATTATTTAGTTCGAACGAAAATTAGTTTAAATATGAATGATTTAAAAATGTCTTCTTATAATTGAGATCTTCCTAACATATCTCGTGAACGAAAAAAAAATGATAGAAAGTAATTACGGTGAAATGAAATATGAAAATATAAAGATAAGCATAAAAAGAGGTTGACAAGTTGCATAATATTGTAGAATTATCGTTCAGAGAATCGGACAAACAGAATAAAGCCATGTTATGGCCT
>JANZLF010000038.1:6858-24895 GCA_026546835.1 Erythroxylum foetidum
ATAACCTATAACCAAATCTCCTACTTTGGTTCAATCAATCTCTTTCCATTTAATCTCCTAAAAATCATAATTCTTCAAGAAAATGAAATTAATTGTCTTAGGAATCCAACGCTTCGAGAATCAAATCAATCGGATGTCGGACGAAGGAATTATAAGCAAAAGATTACAAAAGGGATCGGATTAAAAACAAAGTAACGGAACTTCAAAACCGAATTTTTCAAAAATCATATCTCTCAATCCCGACATCGAAAAATAGCGAACTTTATGTCCACAAAAAGCTCTCGATAGAGGCTATAATTTTCATGTTGATCATTTTCTCGAATTTTGCCTAAATCACAAAGTCAACTTTTTCTTCAAAAAGTCAAACTCCAAGCGAACTTTGACTGATCATAACTCTCAATTCCGATATCGAAAGATATCAAACTTTATGGCTACAGAAAACTCTTAACATAAACTACAAGTTTTCAGAAGACAATCTTCTCAAATTTTGCCTCATTCAAAAGTCAACCATCCAAGGTCAAAAAGTCAAAATTTTCACAATTCTTCATATTTTCACACTTTCTCTCTTTATTTCTTGATTTTCAACTTAATTTCAATTTACTCACCCACTTTTGAATATTTCTTATTTTCACTCAAAAATCGGGGTCTAACAAGAACCATGTTCATTGTTTATACAAACAATGTTGCTAATACGATTTTTAGGACCCAAAAGAAGTCATCCGTGAAGCAAGCCTAGTGGTAGGAGTTCTTTGCTGAATATGATTTCGTGTGTGAGCATAAACCAGGAAGGCACAACATTGTGATGGATGCCTTGAATTGAAAGGAGGTGTTCATGGCCCTATATACAATTACTAGGGTGGAGTCTAACCTATTAAAGTAAATCAAAGTTGTGGCTCCATTGTACAACATATACTATAAGTTAATCTCACAAGTTAAGGAAGGTGTTGGGTGTAGGTATTGACTCAATGATGATGAACTATTGATAACTAAGAGTAGTTAAGTATACGTGTCAAGTTTTGGTAGCTTGCAGAAATAAATGTTAAAGGAGATGCATGACTCACAGTGGGCTGGTCACCCCAGAGTTTAGAGGATGATGGTGCTCTTAGCTCGATCCTACTATTGGCCGAAGATGGAGAATGACATTAAGGTATATGTCAAGATGTGCCTTGTGTATCAGTTGGATTAACCAGAGAGGAAGAAGAAATCTGGTTTCCTACAACCCTTATCAATTCCCGAAAGATCATGGATGCCAGTTTCGATGGATTTCATAGCAGGGTTTCCAAGGTAGACAATATGGTGACAATCATGGTGATTGTATATTGTTTCTCTAAGTATGGAATCTCCAGCACCAGAATCGTGTCCTTCAGATACTATGGCGGAGTTGTTCTGTAAGAACATGGTGAAATACTTCAGTGTCCTTGTGAACATTATGAGTGACCAAGATGCTAGATTTATAGGCCAATTTCGGATGTCCCTTTTAAATATGATGGGTTACAATTTGAGGTTTTCAATGGTAAATCACCCACAGATGGATGCCCAAACAGAGATGATCAATGGTCTATTGGAGGATTGCTTAAGACATTAAGTAAGTGCAAGTCAATCTAACTAGTTAAGTTTGATTGATACTATGCAGTTTCGCTATAATTTTCACAAATCTTTTGTAACGGAGAAGAGTCCCTTTTAGATAGTCTTGGAACAACAGCCTCTTACTCCACTCGAGATTGCACAGGAAAGGATAGGTGGTAAGTGTCTTATAATGTATACGTTTGCGATAGAGAAGTATGAGTTATGAGATAAGATGAGGGATAGTCTTCGAAAGGCTTCTCGACGGATGAAGAAGCAAGCAGACTTACGGATGAGACCATTAAAGGTCGACATGGAAGATAAGGTATTGTTGAAACTTACCCCGCAAATTTGGAAGAAGATCTTGTGCAAGCAAGTGTATCGTGGATTAGTGTCGCAGTACAATGGATCATTTGATATGCTGAGTAAAGTGGGGAATGTGACATATAGGTTAAAGTTACCCGAGAGATTGAACGTACATCCTACTTTTTATGTTAGTTTTCTCAAACCTTACCATTAGGATACATCATATCCGAATAGGAGTTAGGTGAAGAGAGCTCCACCAATTGTGAGAAAATAGTATGAGGACCAAGTAAAGAAAATATTGGATCATCGAACAATGGGGCAGCATAAAAAGAACTAACAGATTGAGTTCTTAATTCAATGGAAGGGAAAGTCAATCATGGAAGCTATATAATAGAAAGATACGACCTTATGGTATTTCAAAGATTAGGCGAACGCTTACCTCATACTAGTTCGACAAGGGTGTCAAATTTATCTGGTAGGGGTGGTTTGTTAGCCTCTTAGCACATGAAGTAACTTCATAGTTAGCTAGAGATGGACCTTAGGTTGAGGTTAGCTAGGTCACACACATGGCGGTGGGATGTTAAATCTCCAAGGTGGCTTAGCAAGTTGGATCAAGCATGGTGCGGGTATTGGTAAAGTTTCAGACCTTATACAAGCTAACATGGCTAAGGCTAAGTTCTTGATGGACTAAGGAATTAGTGATTTTTTAAATGTACAAACCATAGCTAATAGACTTGATATGGGTAAGCATTACATCAGACCAGTGGGATATGACTAGCTTTGGCTTGGATGACTCATAATCAACAAATAGAGATCGTGGGGAGACATTAGATTATGTGGAGAGTAAGATCACAGAGGATAAGCTTCAACTCTAAAGGATAAATACCATGCTGGAGGATCATCTAAAGATAGTGGACATCTTTATGGATAAGGATAGATCATATGTAATCTTTATCTTATTACTTGGGATATAGACAGGCCTTATTGGATAGAGTCCTAATTAGATGGGGATATTATCTTATTGGTGTTGAGGAGCTATGGGTCCATGCATCTCATGCATGGCTATGCAACGGAAGTATTAAAATCAAAATTCCATCACCATGACATCCCCAGAAAATCTAGATGTGCATATATAAATAGAATGTAGGAACATGAAATTACATCATGTGTACCTTGCCAATGCTTCTCCTTTCTTTAAATGTTCTACTTGTTTGGGTTGTAACAAACACCAAACACCTTCAACAACTAGTGAAGAACACGCAAAAGTGAAGAAATATCAGTGTGTTAGGGTGGTTAGAGCACTGAACAAGATGAATTCAAGTAGATGCTCAATCAAGAGTTAGATAATTAAGTTACATGCAATTAAATTCATGCAATAATTATATAAAATTGCATGAACAAAACTCAAAATCACTCCTTTTAACCTCCAGCACTCTTTTAGACTCTTGGCCTCTCAATTAAGTATGGGTTTTAGCTAAATTTAGTGTGTAAATAAGTGAAGAACTCACTTATGTACCATACGTCATCAAGTGGGTCTCGATCGTGACTTGCTTAAAAGGACAGCCATGAACACTTTGTTTTTCATCCGATATTTTATATGTAAAACCCCTAGGTTCTTGGTTATTTTGGGCACTTGAATTAACTCTTAACCCGAGCATATCATGAAGGATTTCATGAAGCCAATTTACCAGAACATAAGTGAATTAACACAAGAACTCTTTGATAGTTAATTATCTAACTTATGAACCTTTCCATAGACAATTACTGTGTGTTCATCCCTTCACCATCCTATACCCCACTTGGTTTAGTGTATGGACTATATGTTAACCTCCACTAGATTGACTACGTCACATATAGTCCAAGTGATGTTAGTTTTTATCATGGGGATCTCATTACTCTACGTAACCTTGAAGACTCTCTTTATGACACATAACTACTCCGATTAGAAACTAACAAGTAATGATCCTGACAGGAGGTCGTGAGTATCATCTCCTTCTATCAGGAGTGGTGAATCCTTTATTGACTACCTAATTACCTTCGAATAAAAATATCTATACCTAGTCATCACCCTGTGAGCGACCTTGTCATGAGGCAATAAGGAATGGTGTCAGAGTAAGGATCAATATCCAAGGTATCCTTGAGTACCTCAAGACTAAGGATATTGGAACCATTGCCATGATGAGATTAATCATTGACATTTGATAGATTATCCATATGATATTCTTATAACGGGTATCTAATGTACTTACTACTCTTAGTAAGCATCCACATGTTGGCTCTAAACATCTCATACCAATAGTTTATGAGATCCACTGCTTGATCAAATCAATGAGTATAACATGTGTTAGTCTATCTGAATTAACAATGTCTTGTCTCATTAATCTTATGACTAGGGATAATTTAGATACTATCATAATTGCAGATGATAGGAATCTCATTATCATCATCTCATCATGATTTCCTTCATGTTATTTTTTGTATTATGGAATTCACTAATTCGATTTAAGATTGAAATCAATTCATAAATAAATGAACATCAAATTAATGAAAATTGTCTTTCACTTTATTAATCAAATTAAAGTTTGTATAAAAGTGCTAATGGTAATTGCCTTTAGAGCACTACTCTAACAATCTCTCACTTGCACTAAAGCCAATCGCCTTTGTATCTAATACCATAGGCGAATACACTAGAATCAGATTTCATTTAAGAAACTGGCTTAATCAAAGGATTAACAATGTTTTGATCTGTGGGCACTCTCTTTATCTTCACATCACCTCTATCAATGATCTCCCTGATTAGGTGATATCTCTTAAGTATGTGCTTGGAACTCTGATGAGACCTTGGTTCCTTAGCTTGAGCAATAACCACATTGTTGTCACTATATAACATTATCAAGTTTAGAATTCTCAGAACCACTCCAAGTTTTATAATGAACTTCTTAGTCCAAATAGCTTCTTTTGTCTCTTCCACAACTATAATGTACTCTGATTTGCTTGTTGAATCTACTGTTGTCTCTTGTTTGGAACTCTTTTAACTGACTGCTCTACCATTCAGTGTGAAAACCTATCCTGAATGGGATTTGAAGTCATCCTGGCCAGATTGAAAACTGGCATCTCTATGCTTGCTTACATCGAGATTTCTATCTCTATATACCAAGAATACATCCTTATTTCTTCTCAGATACTTTAGGATATTCTTGAACGGTACCTGGTGACACTCACTAGGATCCTATTGATATCTGCTCATAACACTTAAAACATACAATATATCGATTCTTGTACATAACATAACATACATGATTGATCCTATTGCTAAAGCATACATGATCAAGCTCATACGAGTCCTCTCATCTTGCGCCATAGGACATAGATTTCAAGAGTTTTATCCTATGAGTCATAGGAAAAAACTCCCTTTTGGAATGCTCCATACTAAACTTGTTTAACACATTATCTATATATGTAGACAGTGAAAGACCTAGCAACCTCCTTGATCTATTTCTATAAATCTTTATTCCCAATATATAAGTTGCTTCTCCAAAGTCTTAAATAGAAAAATTATGAGACAACCAAATTTTGACAGATTGCAAACTTGAGACATCATTTCCTATTAGTAATATGTCATCCATATATAACACAAGGAATATGATAGCACTCCCATTAACCTTCTTGTACACACAAGGATCATCTGGATTTTGTAAGAAACCAAAATCTTTGATTAATGTATCAAATTGGATGTTCCAACTCCTAAATGCTTGCTTCAATCCATAAATAGATTTATAAAGCTTGCATAATTTTTCGTCATCTTTGGATATGAAGCCCTTAGGTTGTATCATATACGCATCCTTAGCTAGGTTTCCATTCAAAAAAGTCATCTTCACATCCATTTGCTATATCTCGTTATCATAATGAACAACAATGGCTAGGAGTATTCTAATGTATTTAAGCATGGTTACAAAGCTAAATTTTCTTGTTATAATCAACTCCCTGTCTTTGACGATATCCTTTAACAACTAGCCTCGCTTTAAAGGCAATCACATTACCATCCATATCAATTTTCTTCTTGAAAATCCACTTGCACCCTATGGGTTTTATCCCTTTGAATGGGTCAACCAAAGTTAATACTTAGTTTTCAAACATGGGATCCTTTTTAAACTTTATAACTTGAAGCCATTTGTCAGATTCTTAACTCGTCAGAGCCTCTTCATAAGTTGTAGGCTCATCGTGCTCTATAGGCAATATGTCATTAACTTGTGATAAATTCATATCTCTCTGGAACATTAAGTATCCTACTTAACCTAAGAACATTTTGTGTGTTAGAAAGTTCAAGTATTGTCTCATCTCCATAAACAACAATCTTTGGTTTAGGCAGTTGATCTATGTCTGTTTGAGCATCATGAACTTCATTAAGTTCAACTTTGTTCTCACTGTCTTCTCTTAGAAGAAACTCTTTCTCTAAAAAGACAACATGCACCTTTTACTCTAAAGCATTGTAGAACTGTTATCCAATTATTTCATTAGGATATCCTACAAACAAACATTTATCATTTTGTCTAATTTAATCCGCTTCACGTAAACTAGACAACCCCAAACGTTTATATGAGAAAGATAAGATTTTTTGCTGGTACATATCTCATATTGAGTAAGATCAACTAAGTTTGAAGGGACCCTGTTTATCACATTAATAGTAATCTCGAATGCATAACTCCAAAAGGATTTCAATAGATCTGATAAGCCCATCATTAACCTTACCATGTCCAACAAGGTTCAGTTTCTCCTTTCAACTACACCATTATGTCATAGTGTGTAAGATGGAATCCACTGGGATATAATCCCTTTATCCCTAAGATAACTTAGAAACTCCTCATTCAAGTATTCACCATTTCAGTCTAATTGAAATATCTTGACACTTTTATGGAGTTGTTTCTCTAGTTCATATCTAAATTTTTTAAACATTTCAAAAGCTTTAAACTTATATAATCATCATCAGTAAAGGTAATGAAGTACATATAACCACCTCAGACATAAATAAACATCAGACCACATACATCATAATGTGTTTGGTTTAATAACTCATTTACTCATTCACCCTTTCCTTTAAAAGGTAATTTAATCATCTTGCCTAACAAACAAGATTCATATGTGTCATATGATTCATAATCAAATGACCCTAAACTATCAATCTTGTGTAACTTAGACATGTGTCTCTCATTTATATGACCAAGTCGACTATGCCATAAGTAAGATGATTTTAAGTTATCCCAATTTGTCTTTTATTTTCATTGATATGTACAACTGGTTTACACATATCTAATATGTAAATACCATTGCACAATGTAGTAGTATCATACAATATTTCACTCAACATAATTTAATAACCATTACTTGAAAAAGTTCAATGAAATCCCATTTTATTAAGACATGAAACATATACAATGTTCTTTGTCATAACGGGTACATAACAGAAATGATCTAAAATTAACTTTAGCCTATTAGAAAGATATAAAACATAAATTCCTATGGCTAATGCAACAACTCTTGCTTTATTTCCCATACATATGTTCATCTCTCTCTTTTTGAGCGGTCTACTATCCCTAAGGACCTGCATATCAACTTATATGTGTGAGCCACATCTAGTATCTAATACCCAAATATTATGATTAGAAATAGTATTAACCTTAATGATAAATAACATACCTGAAGTAGACGGTGGAGCATATACTGCCTTCCTCTACTTCATTGACTCTAGATAGGTTTTACAATTCCTCTTCCAATGTCTTTCGTTGTTGCAATGGAAGCATATTCCCTTTGATGTATTCTCCTTTGCCTTCTTCTTAGCTGCACCTCCTACTGGCTTCTTGGACTTCTTCTTCTTCTTTTGGTTCCTCTTGCAAGAATCAAAAGTAGAGTCCACTAGCATCATAGCCTTACTGTCCTTCCTAATTATTTGCTCAGTTGTTTTGAGTAAATTAATTAACTCAGGTATTGAGGTGGATATTTAGATCATCTGATAGTTAAGAAGAAACTGTGAATAACTATCGGTCAAACAAGTCGGAATTAAGTTTATACTTAATTCATGATCCATTATGAATCCCAACCTGGCTAACCTCTCTTAGCCATCTTAGAGAAAAAGAGCAACCTTGAGGTCTCGAACCTTTCGGACCAAGCTTGCTTATGAAAAAGTTCCCTTAGATGGTAGACTATGGTATGAGCATCCATAGCCTCATGTTGCTTTTACAGTTCTAGTAATATAGAGGCCAGCATAATACAACTAACCAACTCACGATCATCTAGTAGCTTCTTGTAAGCTTTATGATCCTCATCAGAGGCATCAGCAGCAAGGGGATCAAAAAGTGGTTCTTCTAAGATATATCTTAGTTTCTCATATCTGATAACAATTTTTAAATTCCGTAGCTAATCTAAGAAATTTGGTCTCATAAGTTTGTTAGGGTCTAGTAAAGAGCCTAAGTTCATACTAGACAAAGACATCGTAGAGATTCAATAACCTAGAAAAATGAGAGAGAGCATTAGAATGTACGTAAATGCATGTCATAAGGACTTTAATCACATGAATTATCGATCCCACTATTTTATTCGAATCCATAGCCCTCCTATAAATCTGAGAAAACTTATAGTTTTCTTATTGAATCGATATCCAACATCACTATGAATGACCTTAGGTTTGCCCAATAGGCCACCTTAGGTCAATCGGTAGATATGATTCATACCAATTGCATTTACTTTTGCTTCATATGAGAATTCATAAAGTGCATTTCATTTGCATACATCACAGTTGCACATACACATGAATCATGATCTAAAGTCATTTTAAAAATAGTTTTTGTACTCACTGATATATCCTAGGGTACGAAAGATCCTAAATAATTATGACATGCTTGTGTGTTTACTCTGTCTTAAAATTTTTTGATGAATTATAATTAGTGAATTGAAAATTTATTGTTCTAATTGAGTGATTGATAAAGTGACATGTGCATTTAGTTTAAGAAAAGTGTACAAATGGCAAAATAAAATGATACATAGGAATTTAGGTTGAATGAGCCTATAAGAATGTGACATGTGACATGTGACATGTGACATTAATAATAGAGTGAAAATTGGCTTGAATAAAAGAGTGAAAAATGGAGGTATAGTTGAATGACATATGGTCTAAAGATTAAATGGCAAATGTACTAATAAGGGAGTGACAATTGTGAGTCTAGGAGAAAAACACATAGTATGGCTCTTGGCTTGACACTAGGCATGACATATGTCCATTTTCTTCACCAAACACCTCACCCACATCTCTCACACTTGCAAGACCACCTTCTTTCTTGTTTTGGTCTTATGTTTTCTTCTTCTTTCCTCCCATCTATGACATTTTTACACAATCCCTAATACCCTTAAAGTTTTGCTAAAATTTTGTAACCCTCATCTTGTAAATTGAAACCTTTTAATCCCATCTTGTTCTTAATATATGTTTAATGCTTGGGAGACTTGCTTAGCTTGTTGATTGAGGAAATATTGAGACAAACAAGTAATATTTGATTACCTTATTGAGTTATATATGAGCACAACATCCATAAAGATTGGTTAAGGATGAATTGAGATGAATTGTATGTAAGGTTGATGATGAGATGTGCTTAAAATATGATGAATGAATTGGTTTTATTTTGATGTATAGAAACCCTAGGTTATAGATTGTTTTGAGAATGAATTAGGTTAAGATTAGAGGAATGTTGAAGATTAATTTATTTTGAAAAAAGATGCTAATGTAATGTTCTTGGAATGGAAAAGAACTAAGGTGTAACATGTAAGATAATAAATGAAAGCATTTGTTTGATTGATGATGCTTAAGAGATAAATTGTTTATGAATTGTCAATTGAATGATTTTGACTTGGAGTTTGAGATGAAATGATGAGAAATTGAAGTATCCTTAAAGTATAACTGAGGTATAGTTGAAGAACTATCATGAAGGAGTTAGAGTTTGGAAAAAAATTTAAAGAAAAAGGAAGGTGGGTCTCGGATCACATATCCCATGATCGTGGGAATTGCATGGTTCCTTTCCATAATTGTGGAAATGATTGGTAGAAAGGAGAGTTTGTGTTCTATGTTTTGGTTGAGTCATATAAGGATAAAATAGTATACATTGATACTTTTAGACTTGATTAGGGCTTAAAATGAGCTTAGTTTGATGTTAAATTAATTGATTAAGTGTTTGGCGAGTTTAGGTTCTTAAATGACGTTATAATTCAAGAAATGAGTTGTTTTATGTCAATGCATACGAATTTGGAAAGTATAAGGATGTTTTTATGAGCACAAGCAAGGATGAATGAGTGAGTAATATTTGTGTATAAAGTTACAAACCTGGGATAGTCAATTGAGCATGCATTGAGCATAACACATATAAATGTGTAAGATTAAGAACTTATTTGATTAAATAAGTTAGTAATATGTAAATATGTGTGTATTATATGATATAGAAACATAAATTGACTAACAGCATCCAAACATTGTTGAATCATCAAGGCAATAACTAATCTGGAGTAAACTGTGAGTAACCTGGATATGTGATCTCAATTAGATATGTGCTTCTATTTGAATTGTTTTTGTTTAATCCTTATATCTATATGGATATATATTGAAATTATTTGGATATGATTGTGATATTGATGATTATGGACAATTGATTTTCCGAGGAGTTTAATATCAATATTGCATTGCAAGTGTTAACTACGTGTATGTGAATGTAAGAAATAAATGCTCAACTGAATATTGAATGTCGGACTTGGGTTCAACGAATGTGATAAATGATTGTGTACACTGGATGAAATTGATTACTAGCATATTATGTGAAATGATGCATATCATGACATTAATATACATGATCAGATAAAGGAGTTATGACTAGAGCGATTAAAGTGAAAAAGCATCTTAAAGCTCAGAAATGTGCATACAAAACCACAGGCTCAACGATTAATGAGAGCTCGGTATCTACAATGGGTACGAGATAGTATCTAAAATGAGCCCGATATCTATAACAGATACAAGACAATTAAATAGGCACTCGGTCACAACAAAATTAAAAAAAAAGTGGAGTCACAGGTGCATTTACATATATATATATATGTATGTATGTATGTATGTATGTATGTATATTGTGTTTTGGTAGACAATTAAATGATGTGATAATTGGGATTTGATTTTAAATAATGTGATATATTTGAGAACTTGGATTATATGTGTTTGCAATATTGTGTCTTGACTTAAGTGAACACGTTAATAATGGTTCACTCATTGAGTTCGCAAACTCATCAAAATTGCGTCGTTGATTTTCAGGCACCTGGACAACATAGTTTCTAAGACAATCTAGTAGCAACTTAGTATTGTCCATTTTGGAACTAAGAATGATTCAAAGGTCTAGTCAACTGATTCTGAAGCATCTAGTCAAATTATTTTGGTCCAGTACCCAATTTTATGTTGTACACGTTGTAGAAAGCTGGGAACTTTCACATGTTATGTATTGTATAAACATGAATTATGAGTTTAATGAATGTTTATGTTTGTCAATCTAATGCAAAGAATCTCATATGTCTTTGGTAATGTAAATACATGGATTATAGATTGTAACAACAATTTAAACTTATGGATATGAATAACATGGGGAAACTTAGTTCTTCGAAATGTTTATGTTTTATATAATGACATGATAACTAGATGTGATTGCTCTAACATGCCGCTTTCGTGGGGTATGTGCTCGAATATTCTCTGGCATGTCAATATATGCTTTATGGAAGTGGGATGTTATGAAATCGAAGTTTCAAGGTAGGACCAACCCATTAATCTGAAAATCTAATATCCATGGTTTGAACATATTCGTGTAGAGTGATAAGTGTGAATTGCATTGTATTTTAAGACTTAGTTTCATATGTATTTAATTGTTAATTCAATTGCTTATTATGTGTTTATGTTAGAATTGTGTTAGTTTGCTAAGTGTTTCATGGGTTAGTACAAGTATTTGAGCTTAATTATTATGTTTTTTTAGGTACCTTAATGTATTTGTTAGTGTTTTAGGATCAAATTCGAAGAACGAAGAAGTTTTGGAGACATTAGGGCCGAAACAACGACCCACAATCATGTCACAACAAGCCATGATCATGACAGAAGCATTGGAGTCAGCCCACGATCCACAATCGTGACAAAAGTTTAGGACATGGCCCACAATGGTGGCCTGCTTGCCACGATAGTGAAAGAAGGCTCAGATGTGGCCCACGATCGTGGCGTGTAGGGCCACGATTATGGCCTGCATCAGGTAGATGCACTGACACTCTAAAACGTCAAATTTTGAGGGATTTTTGGACCTTTTGGACCCTAAAAACCTAGGTTTTTTAGAACACCAAAAGTATTTAAAGAATAAAACAAAGAAAAGGAGGGAGCTTTTGCATAAGCCACTTTTGAGAGAAACCCTAGAGAGAATCAATAAGAGATTGAGAAAGAGAAGAAGGAAGAGGGAAGTGAAGAAGAAGCTGACATTGACACACTTCCCAGATCAGGAGTTTTCCAACATCGCTGCCTTCTGTCTCCGTTCAAGATCATATTTCCTATTATTTTTTGTTTTTATAATTGTATATAATTGGGAATAATAGTTTGATGATAGGAATTGTGAATGTTGAGATGTTTTAAACTCACCTTTAGGTTTTTATATTTGATTTAATGAAATCTGATTGTTTTTATATTTATTGGATTTATTGTGACTGATTTCTGTGATTGCATAACTCGGTAACAAACTGAAAGGGTGAATCGAATGAAAAATAATTAAATTGGGCTAATAAAGTCAGGTGATTTAATAAGAATGAGAAATTAATAAAATTGGTAATTGTGTGAAGAGAGATCTCACATAGGTTCCCAATAGTTTATTGGACAACTTCATATCTAGGTTTTGGATAGGTTGTTAATTGAGAAATTGCAATTGTCCATAATCTAATTAGGGCTTATAATTTAGGGTTAATAGCCATAACTCGAGAGAGAGTAATCAACCCTAATGTCTTTTAGAATCAATAATTTGGTAAGTCATAATAGATTAGGTTAACATTAAAGATATGTAAAATTCTCCTTTCTCTTAATTGATAATTCCTTAGGTTAATTTTTGGGTGTGTTGCAATAGCTAAATTGTTAACATTTTTGTAATTGATTCTTGGATTGAATTGTGTGATTGAATTGACTTCTTGTTTTAGTTTTGCTAACTTTTGAATTTATGTGAATTGTGTTGGCCTTAGATCTAGGACTAGATTATCCCTCCTCGTGAGATCGACACCTTAGGTACTACACGAACGACCCATGCACTTGCAAATTGTAGAGGTTAATCTTTAAAAGATTAGAGCACATCAATGATCCTAAATGAGCTACTTTCTTTGAGATTCTTTAATACATCATTCAAGTTGAATGTCACTTGGTCATCATTAATCTGAAGGATAAGGTTCTTTTCATGAACATCTACTAAAGATTTTTCAATGTTCACACATGATATACCAAAAATTGGTGAATAATAGGGATAGTTGGCATTCTTTTCTTCATCCTCTTTCTTTGTTTCTTGGTCTTCAAAAAGGTGGGGTTCAATTAGAGAGTCTTTCATATTTTTCTTACAAAATTAATTGGAAAGATGTCTCACTCGAATCTCTAGGTAATGAATAGACGAGGTATGATTTTTTGTTACTTGCTCAATTTGTTCTTCTAGTCTCTTCTAGCCCTCTTTCACGTCTGTGAGCTTATTCAAGATGTTTTCTAATTTAGAATCCCATAAAATGGACTTAACTTGCTGATATCCTTATAGGTCTTGATGTCCTAAGTGAGTACTTGCATTGTTAGACTAATAAAAATTCGGGTGGTTCTGCCACTCAGGAGTGCATATGTTCTAGTAAGGATCGTTATGGAAAGAACAATGATATAAGATAGACATTATAAATAGCAAGGAACTTGGAAAACTACAATGATGGACAATATAGTTGGGGAAGAACCACCCGAATTTTTATTGGTCTAACAATGCAAATACTCTCTTAGGACATCAAGACCTATCAGGATATCAACAAGTTGAGTCCATTTTATGGGATTCTAAATTAGACAACATCTTAAATAAGCTCACGGATGTGAAAGAGGGCTAGAAGAGACTAGGAGAACAAATTGAGCAAGTAACAAAAAATCATACATCATCTATTCACAACCTAGAGATTCGAGTGAGACATCTTTCCAATTAATTTTGTAAGAAAAATATGAAAGACTCTTTAATTGAACCCCACCTTTTTGAAGACCAAAAAACAAAGAAAGAGGATGATGAAAAGAATGCCAACTATCCCTATTGTTCACCAATTTTTGGTATACCATGTGTGAACATCGAAAAATCTTTAGTAGATGTTCATGAAAAGAAACTTATCCTTCGGATTAATGATGACCAAGTGACATTCAACTTGAATGATGTATTAAAGAATCTGAAAGAAAGTAGCTCATTTAGGATCATTGATGTGCTCTAATCTTATAAAGAAAAAAAAGATGAAGAATAGATGACAACAGACATCGAGTTTGAAGAAGCTATAAAAGTCTCTAATCATGAAGCAGAAGAAGCAGAGGAGACGAAGGTGATTAAAGAAGAAAGAGAGCAACCCACCCTTCTTATAGGATAAATTGTTCAATTCAATGGAAGATTCAGGGAGTTTTGTTATTAACTATTTTATTGATAGTTTGTTAGTAAGAAGGACATTACTGAAATTAATTGGTTTTCTCAATTTTATCAATATTATCCTTTTGATGATTTTGCAATTTATAACTTACTTACAAGTTACAAAACTGATATTGAATAAAATGGGTGGAAACAAGCCTCTCATAACTGATCCCGACTAAGTTTCCAATGAAAGAAGAGCGTTGAGCTACCGAAATTAAAAGAAGCCCTACATGGGAGGCAACTCATAGATTGTTAATTCCATGATTATTTACTACGATTTTTAGATAGTTTAAATTTCGTAGTTAGGTTTTTTTGTTTCCAAATAAAATCGGGAAGGCATAAAACTTCGATATGAATTAGATGATCAAGGAAATCAGAAAAAGAGAGCTGAAAGAGCTATAAAGAGTTAAGAAATGATCTCGGGAAAGTGTAGAAGGACAAAAGAAGGAAAAATTCATAAATTATTGAAAAAATTGCAAGTTACAACAAGGTAAAAATAGGGACACGCGAACATCATTTTTAATTTTTTACCATTTTACCCTCCAATCACCTATATATTCATTTCTAACTTCACTTTTTCACTCATTTTTATTTTTACTTTATCTCTCTAAGCTTTAAACCTCCAAACACTCTCACTTCTCTCTACCTAAATTTCAAAATTCCAAATTTCTTCCAACTTCCAATGACTCGCAAGACAGTATGCCTTACATCAAACAAATAGTAAGGCATGATCAATCAACAACGTGAAACCAAGTCTCAGGATGAGGCAAAAGGAACAGGGCAGTTGATTATGATGCACCTTTCCCGATCTTCTTAGATCAGGAGGGTACCTGCTTTCATTCTCTTCATAATAAACAAATTATGGTTCCAAAGTATTTTCATTTCGAAACTTTAGATAGATTAGAATTACGAGACATGGTCAAAAGTTTAACAGAGAGAATTTAGTAGGGACAATTTATTCAATTTCAATTCCCAGTTTACGAAGGACTTACGTTAGAATTCTTTACATCACTTTAATTTGAATTTAACAAACCTAAGGAATTGTGGTTTAAGTTGCGGGGACAACCTTATAGGCTTGATTATGAGAGTCATCCATAGTGGATCAGCACGATGATTTTCGTGTCAACCCCTACTGGACTGAACTAACTGGGTTAGAGTGACAGTAAAAATGCACACAAAAATCATTAGAAGCCACGAACACTTGATGCACAAATTCATGTTTCAAACTGTTTTGAGAAAGCGGAAACTAACAAGTGTTCGATGAAAGAACTTTTCATATTGTGGTGCATAGAGCATAGCGTTCCATTTTGCACAACCACATCTTTAACGTAGTTATTACTGCACGATAGAATAGGAGTAATAACTTAGGAATGGGTTACTTAGTTTCAACCATAGTTAATTACTATTAAGTGGAGTGCAATGGACTTATAGTCTAACATCCTAAATTTATGAACCATCATCTATAGCGAGCTGAAATCCTAAAATCCCATAATATGGAACTCCGGGATATTAATGTCAAGACATGCATCAAGGGATAAACTAGTCAAGCGAGTTCAAGTGCTTAACAACAACAATAAAAGGATTCGACCAGCGAGGAGTCCGAGGAAGAAGAAGAAATAAAAGAACCTGGCTGGAAGAGAGTGTTTGATACAATCTCCGTAAACACCCAAGTAATTATAGATACACTCGCGGAGAACTTTAAAAAAAAGAAGGAGATGGCATGAACACAACAACATTATAGCTGGGATATGCGCCATATCCATCGTTATTTCAAGGCTCAGGGTGTCCAACTGCCACCTCCAACATCATCCACGCCTCCATCACCGTGAGGCTTTTTTTCTAACCCCTTTGCTGTTAACTTTAGTCTTTATTTTATTTTTGTTTAATTCATTCCATATGTGTTTATTTATTCCCTTCTCACATTGAGGACAATGTGTTGTCCAAATGTGGGAAGGGTTATATGTTTTTCTTTGAATGTGATTTTGCATATTGTATGATAATTTTTAGATTGCATTTGGTGATTCAAATTAATGTGTCAATAACTTAGATGGATTGAAATTTATTTAATTTTGAATATAATATATTAGGTTGTAGAGAATCATTAGCTCACAAAAATTAGTGAATTGGGGTTCTTTGGTTAAATATGCAACTTAAATAGAATTTAGTGTTAAGTTGTAACCTTCTAAATTGTCACATTCATTCATAATTTGAGGTCTTTTGACTTAAATAGCTTTGCTAGTATTTTTTTCTTAGAAACGAGTAATTAAAGCAACAATGCAAGCATAAAATTAAAAAATATGTTTGTTAATGCTAAATAAATTACTATTCCAGTGGCCTTCGGGTTTTGAACAGAGCTAGTAGCCAGTTGAGAATGTGATGTAGTTGAATAACCAGATCGACATGCATCACAAATGTGTGCTTCTGTGTCAAAAGGCTATAATGACATTTCCACCAAGTAGTTTAATAGAAAAATGGCTTAGTCAAGTAACTAGATGGACATTCATCACCATTGTTTACCTCCGAGTAGAAGACTAGGTCCTTGTTTAAATAATAATAATAAAGTGTTTTCTAATAAAAACCTACCGAACTTATAATAGCTTAACTTTTCATGAAAACATACTTAGGAGAAGTTACAATGTTTGAATGACCAAAGAATTATTAATGTGTGTGTGTAAATGAAAAGGGTAAACAAATTAACACTTGGATCTGAATTAATATGCATATTTAGTTCAAAGCCCCTAGTCATAGATTTTGTTTGTTAATAATTTGATATGACTTGAATGATTGTTCTTTAAATTAAATTTATTTCATGAAGTTGAAGTCATTGTCTCATTACTGCATTATGTGTTGTATGTTTGTTGTTTTGT
Source organism: Erythroxylum foetidum (assembly GCA_026546835.1). NCBI lineage: Eukaryota > Viridiplantae > Streptophyta > Magnoliopsida > Malpighiales > Erythroxylaceae > Erythroxylum > Erythroxylum foetidum. The sequence goes on from JANZLF010000038.1 coordinate 24,302, forward strand.
TTGCTTAAGGACAAGCAAACGTTTAAGTGTGGGGATATTGATAAGTATGAATTGCATCGTGTTTTAGGGCTTATTCTAATGTGCATTTAATTGTTAATTCAATCGTTTAGTATTGTTTAGGCTAGAATTGTGTTAGTTTGCTAATTATTTATGTTTTAAGTGTTTTATGGGTTATTACAAGTCTTTGAGCTTAATTATTATGTTTTTGAGGTACCTTGATGTGTTTGTTAGTATTTCAGGGTCAACATCAAAAAACAGAGAAGTTTTGGAGACACTATGTAAGTAAAACCCCACTCCCGCAAGACTCGAACCCGACATCGACGGTAATATCCAGGTCCGTGCCCCGCGAGGGTGGCGTACTACATCAGTCGGTAAAACTCGGTATACAAGTTTTTTTATATAACATACATTGGCCCGATAAAAACAACGGTAAAAACAATAAGTAATTTAAGCCGATGAGCACAACAAACTATTTCCAGTTATTACAAACAGTCAACACTCATTACGGTCAGGCAACAATAATGCAATTGTCAATGTGTAAAAACAATAACACCACAATGGGCTTAGTCTAAATACAAAGCTTTGTTATACAAT
>JANZLF010000038.1:51735-76145 GCA_026546835.1 Erythroxylum foetidum
CTTAACTAATTCTAGATATTTTATTATTATCAAAACATAAAGGGATTTAATTTGTCAACCACCATTGGTCCAACACATTGTTAGTATAAGAGTTAGAATTGTATGGGAGAATAAATGAATATATTCATGAATCACTTGTCTATTTATATACATGTACATTTGTATATTTGAATATTCAAAACTAAAGCTATCTCCTATGATTGTGTATTCGGATAATTGTATAGATAACAATGAATCTGTTTAAACTTAAATCTACTCTTATCTAATTATTGACATTTGAGTTGTGGACTTGGGCTATTTACAGGAGATGGGCTTGCGTTATTCCCTTAATAGTTAGCCTCATCTGTTACAACCAAAATAGGGGAGGCCATAACTATTTCCCTATCAGTAGCATCTAACCAATCCATAGCCTCACAAATAATTTCACCAGCTTCAACATCTACCATATTAGTAATTGTGCTAGTTACTACATGAGCTGCTCCTATAACTACATCGTTTACCTCATTAGCTATATTCCCAACTCCCATAATATTCTAGTTTATTTCCCCTAAGGGTGAGGCCAAGATGTCCCCCCTTTCTTCAACAACTATCTTATCAGTTTTATCAACCACATCAGAACACATCAATTTTTCATGTCAACCTGTTTTAAAAAGCTTACCTGTAGGTTTCCAAGATTTACTAACCACGTGTGGTTTCTACAGATAAGTAATGGAGATTACTAACTTCTCTAGTTTACCATGTTTAGACAATCAAAGAATAAGGAATGTTTCCCGAAGGGGAGTTTGCTTTGGAACCTCAAGGCAAACTTTGGCATAACATAGACGCTCTATTGTTGTTGTCTGGGAATCCATACAAATGAGCTTTCCCCGATTGCTTTCCGTGTAGCTAAGTCCTTCAATGGTCCAGAATTCCATCAAGATGTTATCAAATTCCACCCATAAGGGCCAAACATCAATCGAACTCCTATCTGTTTCTAAACCCAGTCGCCATTTTTGATGAAAGAGAGGTTGGTCTTTGACATGCCAAGGGCCTTGTTCCACTATTTCACTAAGATTGATACTGTTAGCAAACTTAAAAAGAATGGATTCGTTTTCCTAAAGCACGACTTTCTCAAGTCCCCGCTTTCCCCACCGCGATATAGCCCAAGCATTGACAACCAACAAAGTAGGACATTTGGCCTAGAAAAATCCAATCAACCCCGAAGACCAGACGCAAGCACCCACTAACAATAGATCGATTGGTGCACAAAGGACTCCATCTTTGAGCACATCATGGTAGTATTTGAGCTTACCTTTATGGTGAACTGTCTTTAGCTTGTTTCTTTAAGCCCAAACTAGAATGGGAGTTGCTAGATCTTTGTTTGAGGAGAGCCTCAATGTCGGAAGGAATGGGTCAAGGGGGTAGCTGGAAGAATAGGGGTGCCTTTGGGATTGCCTCTTCTAGAGTTCGTCTGTTGTTTGCATGATTATCATTATAAAAAAAAAGCATTTCTCACTCGTGCATGTTCCTCTCCTCTACTAAAGAATGCCATGTTTGAAGAAGAGACGAAGAATCGTTCCATCCAAGAGCATGGAAAAAACTTATTATTATTATTATTATTATTATTATTATTATTATTATGAGTGAAGTTTAAGATACTAGTGTTTGGTGAATTGAAAGCAATAACAAAAGTTGACAGTATAAACCATACATAATAACTTTTAAGCACAATCATCTTTTTATCTCTTAATTTCTTAATTGTTAGAATAAAACGCTTTTCATAAGAGCATTTTCAAAAATAGCAGATTAGGTTCAATATGTCAACCTAATCACGTGATTATCGAACATGATCATCAGCGGTTTGACATAATCAAACAACCAAATACTTCTCAATCTGCTAAAAAATAACTGATCAGCCATTTACTAAACAAGACCCTAACCTAAACAAGTCTACTATTAATGATTGAAATTATTTTTGTTCTACAATCTATTTTAAAAAGTTTTGATAGATATTTAGTTTTATCTTCTCTTTATATAATCGAAGATTTCATTGGATCAAATGACTTTTTATTGAATTATATATAACCATGATATCTAACTTAATATAAACCTCTTCATCACATAAATACCTGAATTTTATGATCTTCGCCTACCAAATTCAGATTTCATTAAAAATTAAACTTATTATAATGGTCTTTTTAACCTTATAATAAACCAATTATGAGTGTTAAATACAATACATTTAAAAAAAACCAAAATTAACGCTATTCTAAAATAAGGAAAGTTCTATTAAATGCTAATGGGTCTAGGGCTTGTAATATCTTTTGGGCTTTTAGATAGTACGAGTGATATCTTCAAAGCTTGCTAGCTCTGCATTCAAGTTTCACAATCACACCAAATCCGCACCAAGTACTCGTCTAATTAACTATATGGTCATCAAACGGATATCACAAGGATTCTCCCACAAGTGGACAGCCACGTCTGTACACGTAAGTACACATGTAATTTGAAAAGGATGGTTCAAAGTGTTGAGCATGCGCATATGCCAGACTTTGAAAATACGTCATCTTTTAAGAATTAAGCTAGTTTTTATATTCTGTAAAGGTTCCCACATCGACTGCCAAGTTCAGGAAGTAAAGCTTCCTCTGACATATTAGTTGTGGAACCAGAACCCATAAATTTTGCTTGATAGCTAGTAGCTATAGGCCTTAATAGTAACTAGCTTATGAATTGTGCTCATATTATGAACAACTGTGGTTGGCCCTCATACCTATGGCTCACATAGTCACATTTGCTGCTATGTACCGTCTTGTAGCAAGAGGAGGGGGTTTGGACAAACGGCCTTTTCCTTGTAAATAGCAAAATCAAACTGAACTCTTGAAAATCCCTTTAAGTGATGCTGTTAAATCTTCTTTACTCAAATAACGATTATGGGTTCCGACGATATGTTTATATGTAGATATATAAATGAGAACATGCAGGCGTCAAAAAGATGTAAACACACTGCTTGTGCTTTGGGTTAGAAACCGTGGGAAACCACGCACAAAATGAAACTTCTTGTACGTCGCGACTTTGCATATTGTCTATCGTCGTAATGAACTTTCTTGCCCTTTTGTTGGCGACTTATGTGAGTACACGAGCCTCCGCAAAGTCAAAGTGGAACAGCACTTCGTACATATATATGTTCAAAGTCTCAATTGTTTCACAGGAACAACATTATAGGAGGAAGAAATATGAAAGGAAAAGGAAGGTTAAATATGCCAAGTCAAATATGCCAACACACGGTCGGTTGGCTGTTCAAAGTCTCCGTACCCTTATTTCACCCTAAATTAACCCTGGAGTTTCAACAAACAGCTAAAGAAAAGACAGAAGCAAATCAGAAAACCTGCAATTCAAGATTGAAAGGTCAATGATGAAGCGTATGTGCTTTATGTTAATATTGCTACTGCTAGTTTCGATGCAGCTCAGCCTCGTCCAGTGCAGGACTCTTCGTTCAACGAGTGGAGCTGATATTTCTGGATGTCGGCAAGGAGAAGGAGCTGATGAATCAGTTGGTGCGATTTCATTTGCCGTTTTATCTACCAACTCGAGCAGTCATCCTTCAGTAACAAGCCTGCTGTTTAAGCTGGCTTCTGGACCTAGCAAAAGAGGCACTGGTCATTAGAACTGGCCGACTTTCATGACTTTTCTTTTTTCTGTTATTTCATTGTTGCTGCATCATGATTCTTAATATCTTCTTCTTCATCCATATGCTTCCGCAATTTACGGGATCTTCTTAGATGATACATTTACAAATGTAATTTGTCACTCCTACGGGTTAAACAATTAATGACAAGCTTCCAATACATATTTTGTCATTTGAAGTGTAGGCTTCTACTTTCTGAAGTGAATCCATGTATCTAATCACCAACTCTGAGACTGGGTTTATGTTTTTTTTTTTATTCTATTTTTCTTGGACCAAGAGGAAATACGAGTTATTCTCGCGCATTCTAACCAGACTACGCTAGTAATTTAAGTCAGGCTTGCCGGACATTCTATTTAAAACAAACGATCAGAGCAAAAGCACAACTCTTCTCATAAAACTATAATACCAGGCTCTTTGAGTTTGTTTCAATCTATATAGAGCCTTCACTAACTTGTAAATCTTTTGTTCTTATCCACTTATCACATATCTTTTGGATTGCTTTAGATACACTTCCTCATCTAACATTCCATTGAGAAAGGTACTCTTCACATTCATTTGATGCACTTTCTATCTATTTTTGCTCCCAATGTCGACAATAATCTCACTGTGTCTAGCATTGTTAAAGATGCATAGGTTTTTCATTATAATCCACTCCATATTCCTACTTATACCCTCTTATAACTAATCTAGCCTTGTACTTGTTGACAAATCCATCAGGATTTAGCTTTGCCTTATAAATCCTCTTCGAGTCCACTACTTTGGTTTCTGGATTAGGCAGATCAACTAGTAACTAGGTTCCATTCTCCTCTATAGCCTTTATCTCCTCATCCATTAGACTTTGCCACACTCCTTGTTTGATTGCCTGATTGTGTGTCTTAGGTTCAGTTCCTACAGACATGACATATTTGTTAAATCAAAAGGACTTCATTTCTATTAATTTTGATGACAATCAAACAATAATAATCTTAAAAATGTATGCACTGCTTTGATAAATTTATTAAATGTGCAGAAAAATGTAAGTAACACTTAATCAACTCAGAAGGAGCGCAGTCAACACCAGACGAAGTGTTATACTAGACGAAACGCTATACCAAACGAAATGTAACAACAAACGAAACGTTACACCAGACGAAGTGCAGCACCAGACGAAACGCAACAACAAACGAAACGTAGTAAAAAGAAGAAGCATTATTCCAGACAATACAAAAGGAAGATATTCTAGAACATCAGACAGTTAGTTAGTTGGAGTTAGTTACAGGACTCAACTAATGACCGCTTCTAGAAGATTCAAGAAATAGTTTTCAAGAAGACAGTTGGAGACTTAGGCTATAAATACTAATTCTAGTCGAAGACTAAAATAACAAATGCTTTTACACTAACAAAAACTCTATATTCAAAGTGCGAAAGAAGTGAGCAAATACATCTGTAACCTAAAGCTTAAAATTACTTTTCTTAGAGAGAGAAAGGAAGGATAGAGCCTAGAGAGGCTAATACAGCTGATAAAGAATACTTTGTGAGAGAGACTTGAAGAGACTCTACAAATGTAGAAAGAATACTTGTAAAGTTGGAAGAGTATTGTGAAATCTCAAACTAACTCTAAGGACTGGACGTAGCCTAAGGTTTGAGGTAAACCAGTATAAAATCGCAGTGTCTATCCTCTAACTCTTATCTTTTAATTTTCTTGTTGTTAAACGAGTAAATAATATTACTTGTGATTGCATTGCTTATCAACTTTAGCAAAGTGTTTTAGTAATTATTTGAATTTTCGTAAAGAAATTTAAGAAGTCCCAAAAGATTAATATTTTTGAAATAAATTACACAATTTAACCCCTTGTGTATTTTACATATCATATCGGATTTCTATTAACAAGTGATTTACTTCAGTTGGTATTAGAGCGAGGTTTCCAAGGAACACTGTCACAAAGTGAGGATAAAAATTCATGGCTAAATCACATGTTTTTATAGTTGAAGGTGTCTCGGTCACAAGACCTCATGCATTCAATGGTGAGGATTATCATTATTGGAAGGACAGGATACAGTTCTTCATAGAATCTACACATTGATATTTAGGATATCATCGAGATTGGTCCATATACACCAACAAATGATGAAGGCAATATCATCTCTCGTGACAAATGGTCAGCCGATTAGAAAGCTCGATTTCAGTTGAATTTAAAGGCCAAGTTCTTTTTAAATTGTACCCTAAGTAGAAGTGAATATGACAAGGTTCATGGATGCGTATCTGCAAAGGAGATGTGGGACACATTAGCCATTGCACATGAAGATACAAATCAAGTGAAAGAGTCTAAGATTAGTATTTTTGTTTATCAGTATGAGCTGTTCAAGATGAAAGATGAGGAGATTATTGATCAGATGTTTGAACGATTTCAAACAATTGTTAATCGACATTAAAAGCTGGTCAAAAAAATCAAAAGAACCAGAAAAATAGAAGCACATCTTTAAAACCATTAAAGATTGAAGAAATCAAGAATGATGATGACAGTGAATCTGATCAAGATTCAAGTAAAGATGATGATAAACTATCCTTCATTTCAACAAAGATTAGGAGGATGTGGAACAAGAAAACAAAAGGAAATAAAGACTTTTCTTTTAAGAAGAATAACAAAGACGAAGCCAAGAATGAGAAAATGTCTATCATCTGCTATGAGTGTAACAAACCAGGACATTACAAGTCTGAATATCCATTGCTAAAAAAACAGAAGAAAAGTAAAGAAAACAAAAAGAGCGTGATTGAAATGTGGGAAGATTTGGATTCATCCGAATTTGACTCCGATTCAGAAGCATCAGAACAAGCAAATATATGCTTGGTAGCTGAAAAAGAATGTCACGAAGAGGTAACTTCTAACTTTAATGATCTTCAAGAGGCATATTTATAATTGTTAGAAGATTTGCATGCTATATTAAAGCACTATAGAATTCTGAAAAAGAAATTTGTTGAAAGCTTGAAGAACACGGAAGTGTTAGAGAAAGAAAACGTCTACCTTAAGAAATAAGTAGACGATATGAAAAAGAAAGTAACTGTAGATAGATATGAGGAGATTAATCAACTGAAATAAAGGATTAATAGTCTTTTAGCAGATTTATCAACATTTACTGAAAGTACTAAAAAGATGAATGATATGATTGAAAAATATAGACATCCAAAAGATAAGAGTGGTTTAGGGTTTACTAATAGTAATGTTCGTCATAATAAAAGTTTTGTTCCTAGCAGAAAGAAAAAGAAGCAATATTCTTATTATTCGAGGAATTATTTTAAGTTTAACCCTAAAGGACCGAAGAAAATATGAGTACCTAAGCAAGACATAGTATATACTGCAGATCTCCCTTCTTAGAAAAAGCAACTAGCACCAATGATACTTGGACAGTGGATGCTCACGACATATGACGGAAAGAAGGTCTATGTTCCTAGACCTCCAAAATAAGTAAGGAGGATCAGTAACTTTTGGAGACAACCAGAAGGGCAAAATAGTTAGAATTGGCAAAATAGGCAAAATAGTAAAGGGGATTGGCTACATCAGATTAGGAATGTTTGATGGTGTTGTTAGAAGCATTGAGTGTTGGCATGTTCCTCAAATAAAGTGAAATCTGATTTCTCTTTCGAGTCTGGATGATAAAGGGTTCAACTTCCATTCAAAAAATGGAACTCTTAAAGTATGCAAAGGCTCTATTAGTTATGAAGGGTAAGCTAGAATCTAGACTGTATTTGCTTCAGGGTAGTGTGGTTAAAGGGGAAGCTGCTATAGCTTCAGGTAGCAGTGATTAGAATCGGTCTCAACTGTGGTATTTACATCTTGGTCATATGAGTGACGAGGGATTGTCTGCTTTTAGCAAGTAGAATTTGTTGGATAGGTACAACAATGAAGCCTTAGAATTCTATGAGAATTGTATGTTTGGTAAACAGACTAGGGTGAAGTTCAACAAGAAGGCAGTGTATAAGACCAAGGATAAACTAGATTACATACATTTAGATTTGTGAGGTCCGAATTGAATTCCTTCAAAGAGTGGTGCCAGGTACTTTATAACTTTGATTGATGATTACTCTAGAATAGTGTGGGTTTATTTCCTGAAAAGCAAAGATGAGGCATTTCCAACATTTGTTAAGTGGAAGACGATGGTTGACAAAAAGAAAAGTGAAGTGTCTTTGGACTTATAATGGGTTGGAATTTTGCAATTTCATGTTTAATAACTTCTGCAACAAGGATGGCATAGTGAGACACCACACTTGTGTAGGCACACCACAATATAATGGTGTTGTAGAACGAATGAACGGAACACTTTGTGACCGAGCACGAAGCATGCTCTCACATTCAGGTGTGAGCGAAGATTTTTGGGCTGAAGCAATCAATACAGCTTGCTATTTAGTCAATAGATCTCCATCTACAGCTATTGAATTCAAAAACTCCTTTTGAGATATGGTCCGATTCACCTGTTGATTACTCTAATTTGAGAGTATTTGGTTGTCCTACATATGTTTATGTAAGAGATGGTAAGCTTGAACTGAGGGCAAAGAAATACATATTTCTAAGATATGCATCTGGAGTAAAAGGTTATAGGTTGTGATGCACATATCAAAATTCTCCAGGTCTTATTATCAGCAGAGATGTGACATTCAATGAGTCTTCCTCGTTGGATAGTCAAAAGGAGAAGACGATAGCAGGATCATATCACAATGTTAAAGATTGAATGGAGCTTGAGATTGAAACTCGACTAGCTCAGTCCAGTAATTTAAGAGTGGAGGGGTGTAAGATCTTGATCTTCCTGATGCACCTGTGCAATAGCAACCGTATAGCATTGCAACAGGTAGAGAGAGGAGACAGATCAGACCACCATAGAGGTATGCAAATGTAGCTGATGAAAATCTTGTTGGATATGCAAACCTTGTGGCTTTTGCTTTGTCAATTACATAGATAGTTGATGTGTAGGAGCCTAATAGCTATAAAGAAGCTATTTCAAGTTCAGATGCAAATCAATGGATTGGTGATATGAGTGAAGAAATTGAGTCTCTTCACAAGAATTGGACTTGGAAACTTGTTTCATTGCCAGAGGGACAGAAGGTAGAAGGTTGCAAATGGGTTTTTAAAAGGAAAAGAGCAATCTGGGGGTTGAAGCACCTATATACAAGGCAAGATTTGTGGCTAAGGGTCTTACTCAGAGAAAGGGAATAGATTATAATAAATTGTTCTCTCTAGTCGTGAAACACAGTTCAATTAGGGTCTTTTTAGCTATGGTAGCTCTTCATCACTTAGAGCTTGAGCAGTTAGATGTGAAAATTGCATTCCTACGTAGTGAGTTAGAGGAGCAGATTTATACGATTCAACCTGAAATTTTTGTTGCTCTAGGTATGGAAAATCATGTTTGTTTGCTTCAGAAATCCTTGTATGGTCTGAAATAGTCCCCTAGGAAGTGGTATAAGAGGTTTGATACTTTCATTATTCATAATGACTTTACATGAAGTGCATATGATAGTTGTGTGTATCATAAGAAGCTTACAAAAGATTCTTTTGTGTATTTGTTGTTGTATGTGGATGATATGCTTATTGCTGCTAAAAGCATGTCACAGATTGTTTTGTTGAAGAAGCAATTAGGTGAAGAGTTTGAGATGAAGGATTTGGGTGCATAAAAGAAGATTTTAGGGATAAAAATAACAAGGGATAGAAGTGTTGGGAAACTTATGTTATCTCAACGGTCCTATGTTGAGAAAGTCCTTCAGAGGCTTCATATGACAGGTGTTAAGCCTGTATTTGTCCTGTTTGTTTCCCATTTCAAATTGTTTGCAGACTTCTCACCAAAGACAGATAAGGAGATGGAGCAGATGTCGAGTGTTCCATATTCGAGTGTTGTGGGTAGTATTATGTACGTTATGGTTTGCACTTGTCCTAATATTTCACATGCGGTCAGTGTTGTGAGTAGATACTTGACATTTCTTGGAAAAAAACATTGGCAGGCTATGAAATGCATTCTGAGATATCTAAAGGGTACTGTAAATATTGGTTTGACTTTTGACAAGGCCAAGTTATGCAGTTCAATTGTTGGTTATATTGATTCAGACTATGCAGGGGACTTAGATAAGAGGAGATCGCTGACAGGTTATGTTTTTACTCTTTCTGGAAGTGCTATTAGCTGGAAGGCGACTTTGTAATCTATTGTCGCATTGTCTACCACAAAGGCTGAATATATGGCTGTTATAGAAGTAGCGAAGGAAGCTATTTGGTTATAGGGTCTGGTAAGTGATCTTGGTTTGGTCTAGGATAAGACTTTAGTGTTTGTGATAGCCAGAGTGTCATTCATCTTACCAAAAAATAGATATACTATGAGTGTATAAAGCATAATGATGTTAGGCATCATTTCATTTGGGGTATTGTATCACAAGGTGTAGTTGATGTGAAGAAAGTATCTACACATGATAATCTAGCTGATATGATGACTAAGGAAGTCCCAGCTAAAAAGTCTGGGCATTGCCTAGACTTGATTGGTGTGTACAGTACTTAATAGTGCCCTTGCGAGGGCTGTGTACAAGATAAAGTGATGATTTTCTTGTTGAAGAAGAGAATTTAAGCCAAGGGGAAGATTTGTTATTATTTTGTCTTAAAATTTGGTGAATCCAAATAGCGACCTGATCCGAGAAGCTCTTGATGCAACTCGAATTAGCGAAAAATGAAAAACTATGTTAGAAGCGAAAGGCTTGGGTTGTCAGGCCCAAGCCTACATCCCACGTATCATTCATGTGAAAAATGTATTGGTTGATGTGATTCACCACACTAAAATTATTAACAAAAGATCGCTGGAAAAATTATTTTTGCAAAACATTTAAGACTTATATTTTATTATCACATTTAAATTTCAAACTCTAATTACAAAATTTAATAAAATTTGAAATTTTTTAAAAATTAACCCTATATTACAATAATACAATAAATATAATGCATGTTAAAATAAGATGCCATGAAAGAGTAGGAAGTAAAGTGGATACCAAACATAAATAGTTCTCATTTTTTTTGCACTTAAGTTATATAAAATATAAAATATTTGCCCATATTGGAAATCTAATTAGAAACATATATTCTCATAATATTTAGTAATTCAAGAGTTCAACTAATTGTCTTTAGTGGAATGACATTTGGTTAATAAGCTAGAATTAATTCTAATGAAATTAAACTAATTTATGGCCTATTGGAGCTTAAATTATATAAGTCCAATTAGATTCTCATTTGGCTTCTAAGGAGGTTATCAAGCAAAGTAAAAAATATAAATAGAGGTTTTAAAGCCTACGATTGAATATAAGGAATGATAATATATATATAGGCAAATATTTTACATTTTATATAACCTAAGTGCCAATAAAATGAGAAATATTTATGTTTGGTATCCACTTTTCTTTCTACTCTGGCATCTTATTTTAACAGGCATTATATTTATTGTTTTATTGTTTTATTCATTCATGAGAGAGATAAATGCCGCTTATATGTTGACTGTTAGAGCCTGTTCACCTTTTCTTGCAACTTCAGCCAGAAAAAAGAATTAAAGGAGACAAGTAGGAGGCCTGATTGGTTTCAACTTCTCACTTTAGGCTCTCATTTGCAAGAGATCTTGAGTTTGAGTCACCAAAAAAGAGGAGAGAGGGAAATTTTCCCTGTTGATAATCCTCTACCCCATGGGTATGCTCCTTGATCGGATCAATTACGGACGTCTCGCTTCCAGCAGCAATGTGGGAGTTAAAACTACTAAAGAACCCGAGCCTGCTGGAAACTTGATGCTGAGTCATTGATCAATCAACAAGCTAACCAATCAAATATGTGATGACTTCTTATGCGCAGAAATGTACAGACTACGTAGAAACATGAGGAATTTTGGAATTTCAGATTTTCCTTTTCTAGGACTCTTGTAATAAGATCTTAGGGGCTTAAAATTAGTTCAGCAAAAGTTGAGATATTTAATGTATATTAAAAAAATAAAAAGTGAATCAAAAGAGTATAAGCAATGGTAAACAAATTTAATTGACATTGGGTCAAGTAATCCCCATTGACCTGTTTGTCAACCTCTTAACTTGTAGTACCCTGCTCGTTTTAGGTGCCAAGGATCCCTCACGAAACTTCGTGATACTTTTTAACTCGCTTTACCTATTATACAGGTCAACTAGCTATTATGCATAACTGAGATACAATTTGGAACACAATCATATTCGGTACCTGACTGTGTTGCTTGGTCCTGAGGAGTAAAATGTAATCTGTTGCACATAATTTTACGATACATAATGTTTTTTTTTTAAATTTTAAGTAATGACTATTTTACCAAAATCTGGTAAAGCTACAATGTACAATATAATACAACCTGCAAAAGGAGAGAAAGGGAACAAAAACAACCCCTACTTCCCTTTAACACAAAATAGACCAACCACTAAAACTCACAGAAACCAACACCTCCTCAAAGCTAGGCGAATAGAATTCTGCTTCCCATTCACAATAATGGCTTCCCTAATCAAATTAACAATGTTATCCGCAAGCTCATACGTACTTCGCTCGACTTGCTTGTAAAGTTGGTTGTTCCTCTCCCTCCATAGGTGGTAAAGAGTCATCTGAAACGAGGCCTTAATAATGAAGCCATCTTGCTTCCCGGGTTTGGACTGGAGAATAACCTCTTGCAAAACATTACTCCAATCATAAACAGCATTTAAAGTGCCTAGCAAGTGCACCATCCTACTCCACACTACTTTGGAGTAGTCACATTCAAAAAATAGGTAATTTCTATTTTCTGACACAAGTTTACACAACAAACAAGTAGGGTCAAAAGTACCAAACCACCCATCCTTAATTCTCAGCCTATTTTTAATAGCAAGCCACAAGAAGAAAGCGGATTTGGGGCATAATACTTGTCTCCAAACTAGATCAGCCCAAGGCACCTTCTCCCTCAACTCCATCCCAAGACCACGTGCTGAAGTGGTTAAGAAGATGCCATTAAGAGTAACAGTCCAACGCATCATGTCCGGGGTGTTAGTCAAAGTAGTTCCACTGAGAATGGTAGCAAGACTGTGGCCGAATCTGCTCCGAATTAAGCGGTCTCCCTCGCCTACAACCCAAGCTAAAGAGGCTGCTGGGGGAACTCGGTTTCGGACCCCCAACAGGTCGGTTAGTTACGATACATAATGTTGCTAGCAGCATATCATGGTTTTCATATGGTACGACAGGAAAAACGTCGTACTAGATTCATGACACCCCTTGAACTGTTTCCATAGACTTGAATATGCTCTGACGGATTATCAGCGATTGGCTGATAGCAACTGTCACATTTCCAGTTCCCGTTTTCTTCACATGAATTTGAAAATTGCCTGTGACCATTATAACACGATTATTTATGTGAAACCACCTATCATTCATGTGAAAAGTGTACTGGTTGATGTGATTCGCCACACCAACGCTATTAACAAAAAGATCGTTATATATTGGGCGGTAATGAACATTATAACACGATCGTCCCGTTTCTCTTTGGAACAGCTGGTCCGCCAATTTTTCCATTTATTTAAGGCATGACATCAAAATACACCACTACATAGACTGTTAAGTAACGAAACTCCTGAGCTAATCTGTAAACAGAACCGCTTTTATGCTTTGGGAAGATCTAGCTAAAAGCATTGAAGATACAAATATATATTTGCATTTCATAAAAACAGTTGGTCTCGTCGAAAGATAACGCCGCAGTCCTTGATGTTCACGAGAGCTTTGTATTCCCAAACAACTCATTCCAATGTCTGTAAGCACAATACGAAGAATAATCCATATCCTTAATACAGAAATAACGAGAAGTAAAACCTTTAGCCACTAGACAAAGAGCTTAAAAGATAACGGCTATGGCAAATAAAACAATGCTTTTAACCACAAACTGCATACAGACTTGAGAATGCAAATATTCGGATATTCAAAACACAAAATATCACAACACAATCTCACTTGAGAAAGGCATTCTCATGAAAGAAAAGTTGGTGACATTAACTAGAAAATATATGCAAAGAACAAAATAGGAGTATAAGCATAAGTAACCAAACTAGTTTGACAAGGTAAGACACATAGGTGTAATGCACGGTCATCCTCAAATCAAAGCTCTCAGACACGTAGTGAAGATGTAATTTTACTAGTGCATAACGACATTCTACACACGGTCTAAGCAATTGACCAAGCGGAACCAAAAAGTCCACACGAAACCATTCATATGAGATGGTGTAAGATTGGAACCCATGGGTTGGAATGCATTCGACAGAGTATACATAACAAATGACAAGCTAAATAAGGAAATTATTTGCTAAAATAATTAAAACAAGATCCTTCAAAAGAAATATTGAAAACATAATAAGACGATACAAGCACAAAAACTACAGCTTTGTGACATAGGGCTTTAGAAGCATGTGATAAGCTAAATCAATTAGATAAATTTGTCAGAATCTAAAATTGAAAACAATTAGCAACTTAAGATCCAAAACAATATGCAGCTAACACTTTATGCTATAGCACAGGATAATATCAGACAGAGTAGCAATTGGTAGCCAGGGCATAATTAGATTCAGGATGTCATCTCCTAGTGTAAAAGTAACTGCTTTCCCTCTCAAAATGTTTAGATTAGTGAATGTCCAAATCGGGAGGTATCAAAATGGAATTCACTCCGTTTCAAACAAAACAGGAAGCTATATATGGCCTGGTTACACCATTTATGCGCTTCATCTAATAAGAATCACCAGGTACTGCTGTATATAGGAATTCATCTCTCATGCACTCGAACCCTTTCTTATGTCACTAGAGACATGTGTGAGTAAACTAGCCAACAACGAGACAATTACCAAACTCACATTAATTGGAATTTCAAAAAATAATAAATGAAGGCGGTTGATGATCAAATTTTCAAAAGCAATAAATGAACTTCAAGCTCCATATTTTCTGTCAGTCTCCCTTGTTTACGTTTTCATTCAAGAATGCATTCAAACTCGTGAATTTCTAAACTTCTCAATTTACGGAGGGCCTCAGCCATAAGATACTCAAAACCAAGGTCATTCAAGTCCAGAGGCATAAAACTCGAAACCGAGGCAAGAAGCATGAATGAGAAATCGACCAGCAGACACCTAGAAAACATGCACACATTGCAGATACGATATGGCATAAACAAAAGTAATTAAAGATCCAAACTTTACCTTCAGAAATTTATCAATATTATCAAGTAGACCAGCAACTAAAGGAATTAGAGACAGTTGTAACAACCAAAAGGAACGAACATTTCACAAAAAACCCTAGACAAGACCATTACAAAACTATTATCATATACTCATTAGGAAGATCCATAACTTACTACAATCAGATCTCAGCATAATAACATTAAAAAATGAATCCGAACCATACCACTTGAAGCTTAAGATGTCCTTCAAAAAGATCAAGCTTCAGTCTCAATGGACGTCGAAATCTCATCCGTAGTCGGCGCAGTAGCTACAGCGCGACTCGACGTCTCCGACGCACTGTTATCAGCCACAGAACTCGACCCGACACGAGACTTCACAGTATCAAGCATTCGTTTGCTGATCTCCTTGGAGTAGATGTGGAGGATATCGAGGCCGTCGTCTTCCGACGGAGCAGCTGCGCTAGCGACGTCGTAGGCCTCCTCTTCGATGCGGCGGCCGGCCGCGGAGGCTTCGTCTGGGGGGACGGTGCCGTATCGCTTGGAGAGGACGGAGGGAGTAGACAGCGTTTCGATTAGACTCGCGACGACGGCGTCGCGCGTGCGCTGAACAGGGGGCCAAATGCTCAGCGCAATGCCGCTGGTAGGAGTCTTCTTGAAATCTTGTTGGACTGGCCCCGCCGGAGGTGGGTCTTGGTCCGGCGGCGGTGCGGTGGTTGTCTGGGATTCTGACATAGCTTCGTAGAATCGAGAAATTCGTATGTGTCGGCGACAAATAGCAACAGATAACCTTACAGTTCTTATGGCTTATTTGTGCGTATTTACAAAGCCAAGATAAAGTCGAGAGATACAAATAATGTAAATAAGGCCAAGTTCGATTGTTAAAAGCCAACATTTTTGGGTTTATATAAATTTTTTTTTTTGCCACATTTGAGAATAATAAAATGTTCGGGTGTGTGAAAATACCGAAAAAATAGGAAGAATGTTTTCTAAGAAAGTAAATTAAAAGATTGGAAATCAAATTTATGTTATTATCATTTTTTATTAAAGTTGTTTTGCATAGTTTAATAAAAAATTATACTATTAGTTTTTATTTAAATACTTATATTATTTTAATACAAAACAATGTAACTAAATCCAAAAATTTAAAATTGAAAAATCAAGAAATTAAATAAAATTTTTATTGGTTGAAATAAGAAATAATTAACCATTTTCAAAAAAGAAACAATTAATCCAAAGATGTTAAACTATCTTTTCTGACTTAAAAATTTTTTCATCGTGCCTAAAACACTAATAAGACCTTTAGATCATTATCAAAGTTTAAATTATCTATTTCCGTATGTTTTACATGAAAAAAAAAAGAGTAATTGAGAACAAAAGGGTGGAAGTACTTCGTTAAAAGGGAAAACTTGTAATGTTATTTCACATATAAAGGTGGCGCAGGATCTTTAGGAAGACCTTAAAAAATGGTTCTTGATAGCCAATGGACCATGTATACAACAACTGAAAGCTGAACCTGCTAAGTACAAATAATGAGGATTAAGTATAAGCGCTTACTATAGAAAGTTGAAGAAGTTATGGGAAGAATCGACTAATTACAAACATATGCCAATGCGATAATGAAGGTTATGCAAGTGCAAGCTCGAATTTGCATTGGAGAAGAAGTGTGAAGAGGAAAAAGTTTATCAATTTCTCATGGGTCTTGAAGAAACGCTCTATAGAACACTGAGATTTAATATACTTGCCCAAAATCCTTTGCTAAGTTTAAATAGAGTTTATACAATCTTGGTGCAAGAGAGAGCGTGTGAGAACCATTGCTCATATGAATGAGGAATGTGGTGAAGTTATGAGCTTTGTAGAACAAGCTAGATCGAGATCTCAAGGGCGAGGTGAAGCAAAAGACAAGAGTAAAATGTGCAATCGTACAGGGCATCAACCTAATAGTTGTTTTGAGATAGTTGGATATCCTAAATGGTGGGGAGATCGCTCTCGGGGAATAGGACAAGGAACTAAACGAAAAAAAGGGAGGACAATAATTTATTAATTTTGTGAACATAGGACGTGGAAGAGGGGTCAAAGCTAATGCATTTCAAGCCTCAACATAAAGAGCAGTGAGTAACGTTGTGGTATCAGATGTTGGCGAGACTGTTATTGCTAGGCTTAATAACGAGCAGTAGAAAATATTGAGGAATTTTTTAAGTGTTGCGGAGATGGAAGCAAATAAGAAATTAATTGGTAAGTATTCTTCCACACAACGGATAATTGACTCATGTGCTTCTCATCATAGGACAGGATAGATGCAATGTTCTTTATACCAAGTTTGATGTGCAGTTTGATTTCCTTATTGCCCTTACTTGATGAATTAAATTGTGTGACTTAGTTTACTAACAAGTTTTGTGTTATATACAGCCACTTCGAGGATGCTAATTGGTGCGGGTAAGTAAAGAGAAGGGCTCTACTTCTTTTGTGTGATGGTGACTGCAATGACTATGAAGACTAATGGTGAGAGCTCCTTTGATATGTGGCATAAGCGATTAGGACATCCGTCATGTAAGGTTGTTAAGTTGATTCCTATGCTAGTTCTTGTAGGAATAGTAGTTTGTGGAATAAATTATGTGAAGTTTATATTAAAGTAAAATAATTAACAGATAGTTTTCTTGTTAATAGTGACAAAACTCTAGAAATGTTTCAATTGATTCATTTTGATTTGTTAGGGGGGCCTTATCAAACTGCAACTTTTTGTGGTGTAAGGTATTTATTAACCATTTTTGATATTTTTTCATAAGCAACATAGATTTATTTATTAATTGTTAAGAAGGAGGTGTCAATGAATTTGTGAAATGTTGGAGTGTCAATTTAACAAACAAGTGAAAGTTGTACTTAGTGATAATAGTATATAGTTTAGATGTAAGAGTAATTTTGTTCATAAACATGACATTGAACAAGAAACATCTTGTAAAAAAACTTTGCAAAAAAATGGACGGGTTGAGCGCAAACATAGGCATATGCTTAATGTAGCTCGGGCATTACGCTTTTAAGCTAACCTTCCTATAAAATTCTGGGAGGAATGCATTTTGGCTGTTGAATATTCGATTAATCGAACACTCTCATTAATCTTGAATGGTAAAACACCATATAAAATTTTGCATATTAAGCGACCCTTGCTTAGAAATTTGTGTGTGTTTTGATGCTTATGCTATGTGTATAATCAAGATCATAAAGGAGACAAATTTATTCGTGATAGTCGAAGATACATTTTTATGGGCTATCTTTATGGCAAAAAGTGTTGGAGAGTATATGACCTAAAGTTGGGTGTATTCTTCGTTTCAACGAACGTAGTGTTTTGTGAGTGTGAGTTCCCTTACTTGACAAAAGATAATGATGGACATAGTAATATGGTCGATTGGTGTGGTGTGGATAAGGATGGTGATGGTGATGGTGTTGTGGCTATTATGACATAAAATTGTGTGTCTTAGGAGAATGAACAATTTGCACAAGTTAATGGAGATATAGTAGTTGATGAAGTGTTGAAGAGTGACGTGAGATGTGAGAATAATGAAACTAAAGAAGTCATGGAATTTAGAAGTTGTGAGAATAATGAAGTAAAGGAGGTGCAAGAGCTATCAAGAATGAGGAGCTTTTGAGCCATGGAAATCAAAATAAAACACCATCGACTCATTTACAAGACTTTGTGACAAATCCTATTTGTAAATTGAGCCCCTCTATGAGTTCATATGCTTAATCGTACTCCTCAGGCATGCCCTATCCTATAGCAAATCATGTGGATTGTAATTATTTTTCTACTCTACTTTGAAAATTGTTGGCAGCTATTACTACAAGAACTGAACCTTAAACCTTTGTTGAAGATGTGAAAGATGAAAGGTGGAGTAATGCAATGCAACAAGAAATATAAGCGTTGGAAAATAATAGCACCTGGATTGTGGCAACGATAGTCTCGGTTTGTCCATCTTAGTTTAGGAAGCAAAGGTAAGCAAACTAGGCGGAAGAGGGAACGAAAGGGGAAGAGTAAGAGGCATTTTGCTTTGAGTCAGGCTTCCAAACTCGGTGTAGATAGAAAGTTTGCTACCCATTCAAACAGCTTATAAATCTACAGTACTGCTTCATCATCCAGGGAATAAGGCTATTAGTTACAAGTAGGTTTATAAAAGTAAGTATACTTCTGATTGATCAATTAAGAGTTTTAAAGCAAGGCTTGTGATTTTGGAAAACAATCAAATTGAAAAGCTGGATTATGATGAAACTTTTAAACTTGTAGCCAAAATGGTGACTATTCTTATTTTCCTTGTAATTGCAACAACTAAAAATTGGGAACTTCATTAAATGGACATCCACAATGTATTTTTACATGGTGAGCTTGAGGAAGAAGTCTACATGAAGTTACCTCTCAACTTTCGTTCTGAGATAGCTAACAAAGTTTATCGACTCTAGAAATCACTGTATGAGTTGAAATAAGCTCCCAGATGTTGGTTTGCTAAGTTGGTTAGTGCTTTGAAACAATATGGTTTTTTTAAATCATATTCAAACTACTCTCTTTTAACATTATAATGTGACAGTGTGCAACTTAATATGTTGGTCTATGTTGACGATCTTATTATTTTAGGAATTGATGGTACTACAATTCAAACTTTCAAAGCCTATAGGAGTAGATTTTTTATATGTAAGATCTTAGGGTTTTGAAATATTTTTTTGGGATTGAGGTGGTTAGAAATCATATTATTGTTTTTCTATGCTAACAAAAATATACGTTGGACATTAGTTCTTAAGTGGGTTTGTTGGGAGCAAAATTTGTTGGTTTTCCTTTATGTCAGAACCATCATCTTCCCTTGGCTAATAGAAAGCCTCTTCCAGATCTAGAGCATTATTGTAGGTTGGTTGGCCTATTAATTTATCTTTCCGTTACAAGACTTGAACTTTCTTACAGTTTGCATGTGCTCTAGTGAAAGAGTAATAAGATGCAAGGCTTCGTGTGGTGCATTATTTGAAAGGTAATCTCGATCAAGGAATTTTGTTTCATGCTTACTGTGATTTGCAGCTATATGAGTGGTGTGATTCAAATTGGGGAGGCTACCCTTTGACTCGATGATCTCTTATCGAATGATTTATTTTGCTCAGTAATTCTCTTATTTCTTGGAAGATTAAGAAACATCATACCATGTCTTGTTCTTCAGTGGAGGCAAAGTATCGATCCACGTCCACAATTATTTGTAAATTAAAATGGTTAAAGACATTATTATTATGGCTTGTTGTTGCACAACCTCAACCTATAAAGCTTTATTATGATTGAGAAACTCATTTATTCATATATATTTTCATATCAGTTAGATGACTTTTTGTAACTAAAATTGATATTTATAGCTTTATTTGATTATTATTTGAATTATTGTACCTTACATTTAATTTGTGTTTATAGGGGCAAAAAATGTCGTCTTTTGGTTTAACTGTAATAAACTAAATTAATTTTTAGCAATTGATATTGTTTTGATTTTGGGTTTAATTTCATTACTTTGTTTTGGTTCAAAACTTTGTATTGAAATTTTAGCGAAATTGATGATTATTCAAGGTGGCTTGAATTATCGGATCATTATATCTGTTGCTGGCATTAATTCTGTATTGCGTAAAAGTCGAGCATTGGTGTTAGTATCCTTAGTTCTATTTTACTAGTCTAGTGGCAGTTAGTAAATTGTGATTTTTGAGAATTAGTTTTGTAACAATTCGAGGTGGCTCGGTTGTTAGATTAAAAGCTCAATTTTAGTTCTTGACTTAATTGTTTTAACTCCCATATTTATTTGAGTGATGATTGTCTGCGCTATTGAACTGGAGGATTGCGTTTATCATTGTTAATTACTTGCGTTTGTCTTCTTATTTAATTCACTAATTGTCATTTCAAAATACTCATTTCAATTTGAAAATATCAAAAACAAGTCCTTAGCGTTTATTTTCATTCATCGCAAACTTTAGCGGAAATTGTTCAAATCAAACCTCATTTTATAGTTTAGGTTGCATTGCATTTAGTTACTTAAAAATTAATTTTATTTTTTTGGTTCCTCAAAGAAAACGACCTGAGGTTGCACTATATGTAATCCTTGGTTAAATTTTTGAAATAACCCCAAAGTGACAATCGGACAAAAAGGTTATTTAAATGAAAGTTAGGCTACTTTAAATATTAGAACTAATCCAATTTTTCATAAATGTAAAGTACATTAAAGTTGATTGTCATCTTCTGCATGAAAAAGTTGTTAAGGGAATCATTCTACAAAATGATGTACCTACTTGTGTTCAATTGATTGACATTTTAAGCAAATCGTTGGGGAAGCAATAACTCGATTTCTTTCTTTGCAAGTTGGGTACTCAAAATTTGCATTATCTACCTTGAGAGGGGGTATTAGCATTTGATATATATTATATATTTCGAAAACTTGTGTAGTCACCATATGACTTATATTATTTTTGGTAGGCATATGTAGTAAGCTAGAGATTAGTTTTATTTAGGTTGGTATGCTTAACAAGACAAATTTTCTGATTTCTTGTAAATCTATAAATATTGTTTCTCAGTCTGAATAGAAACAAAGCATCTTCTGGTCATTTCTAAATTTGTCAGTATCATGTTGCTTTTATGTGCAACTTTTGCATTAAAAAAACAGAAGAAGCGATTTCTCGTATCAATTAAAACTAGACAAGTGTAAAATGTCCAAAGAGAAGAGAATAAGTAGTCCTTATTAGCCTTCATATTAGTCTGAGAATTAATTCAAATGAATAGATGATAAAAAGGGACACAGAGATAACACGTAAAAAGGAGCACGGCCACCATTTGCCTATTAATATTAGCCAATTAGACCGTAACTTTGTTAATTAGACACATCTTAGAGTCGTGAAAGGACATCAAGCATAGATTTGCGTACTCTACACATGGCTTGTAGAGGATTTGATTTAGGCATGGTAAGCCCTGTCCCTTCAGTCATGTCCACTTCTTCTTCACCAACTCTTTCCCATTCAAAGCACTGAATTAACGCTGCCAGTGTCAAGCTTAGCACTTTATTTGCAAGCCCAGCCCCAGGGCAAGCCCTTCTTCCCAATCCAAATGGTATCAACCTGTAAACTTCATCATCAACACCTTCAAATCTTTCTGGCCTAAAACTTGTTGGGTCCTTCCACACATTTGGGTCCCTATGAATAGCCCATACATTGACCAATAGCATTGTTTCTCGGGGAATAAGGTAGCCTCCGATAGTACAGTCGTCTGACGACTGGTGCGGTACTAGAAGGGGTGATGCTGGGTACAGTCTAAATGTCTCTGTTGGGATTTTACCTGCTTTACTGTCTATCTTTGCAACAAAGAACTGATAAAGATTTGTCAATTTTTCAGATATGGTAAGATTGCAGAAAATTAAGGAGACTGATTTACTTGGTTCGGTAGCACAGAGCAACCTACGTCCAAGGTTCCCACTTTTCAGTGGTGGAGGAAATATCACTAAATCAGATGAAAAATGAGGGAGAAGATACAAGATTGAGTGTTCCGTGAACACCTGCACCAAGAGCCTCTCAAGCTCACTAGTACCCAAAACAGGTTGGTACTCTAGCACTCTTTTATCTTTTTCCTCACTCACTGATTTTTACACTCTCAGAAATTGAATACAAGAAGATCGAAATTAAAGTTTCTCTGTATATGTTGTTCTCTATTTTTCTGAAGCCTTAGTCTTGCCTTATAAAGCTGAAGGAGATGAAGATGAAGCTTTCGGATGATTGGCCTGCATCTCCCCATCTGCATGTGCCTCCCATGTGATCTTTAATGACTCCACTGATGCTGTGCGTTTTGCAAGTGTTACTGCTGCGTTTTGTCTTGCTTCATTTTGTAATATCATGACTTGATGCTTTAATTTTGTGTTAACAAGTGCTGCTACTTTGTGTAACATGTGGACATGATTTAAACCTGTGGACTTGAGTGTCACATGGGCTGTCTTTAGTTGAAATGTCATTGTTCCATGTATGATGCTTTGAACTTGAGAGGAACGAATGCTTATTGCTTTGGTTGAGTTACTTCCTAGTTGAATAGCCAACCACGTGGGAGTGACTTAAGTCACTTAACCTTTTTACTTCAGCTGTAAGGTGTCACGTGAGTGAGGCTTTAGTCATTAGTCATTTTGTTTTCTGTCACTTTGTAGAAAACCGAGAGCTTCTTGTCTTCTTCTTCTTTTGATGTTTCAGAGACATAAGCGCATGCCTTTCTACCAGTCTTCATATTTGCTTGCTTGTTGTTGATTTTGGGTATAGATTGATGGAGAATAAGTGATTACCATCACAGTCTCCTTTATGATGCTTTGGAGATACGGCAGTTTGGCACAATCGGCTTCATCCACCAAACGGTCATGACCAACGCAATTTTCTAGCTCGTCTCTAGCCTTATTTAATGCGTCAGGATTGTTAAGCAGAAGTGACAGTGCCCACTCAATTGTTACTGCAGAAGTATCTGTGCCAGCAATTAGCAATGTCTGCGTGAACAGTTAAACTGTCAGGATAGTATGGAATAATGCAGAAAAAGAATTTACCACTACAGATGCTACTACAAGATGGACAAAACAATATAGGATAGTATGGATAAAAGAAATGATTCAACCTAGCACGGATAACTGTTCTTGAAATGTTATAACTTTCAACCAAGATTCAAATGAGAAGAAAGTACGTAGAAACGTACCATTATGAGGCCTTTGATGAGCTGATCAGAATAGTATTCAGGTTCAGATTCTTGCGAAGAAAGGGAGTTGACACCATCTTAGTGGTAGTCGATCGGCTCTCTAAATACAGTCATTTTTTGGCTTTGAAGCATCCGTTTACAGCTAAGCAAGTTGCTGCTATATTCATCAGAGAGGTGGTCAGACTGCATGGTTTTCCTAAAGTCATTATTTCCGACAGAGACAGGGTGTTTATGAGTGGGTTTTGGCAAGAGCTATTCCGACAATCAGGGACCACACTCAACATGACTTCAGCTTATCATCCTCAGTCGGATGGACAGACTGAAGTGGTAAACAGATGCTTAGAAACTTATTTACGCTGTTTTGCGGGTGAACAACCTAAAGCATGGCCCAAATGGTTGAGTTGGGCGGAATTCTGGTTTAATTCGACTTTCAACAGTGCTATTGGAATGTCTCCTTTTAAGGCTTTGTATGGAAGGGAGCCCCCTACCCTTTTTAAGTATACAGACGGTGGCTCCTTGGTGGAGGAGGTTAACCAGCAAATCCTTGACAGAAACCAGATTTTAAGTGAGCTCAAGTTACATTTAGAAAAGGCACGACAGCACATGAAGTTCTATGCTGATCAGAAAAGAAGACATCAAACACTGGAAGTTGGTGATCTAGTTTATATCAAGCTGCAACCCTATCGGTTCAAATCTCTCACTTCTAGATCTAATGAGAAGTTGGGACCAAGGTTTTATGGCCCATACCCGATTTTAGCTAAAATTGGAGAGGTTGCTTATCGAGTCCAATTACCCACCACTGCACGGATCCATGATGTTTTCCACATTTCACAACTCAAGAAATCGGTGGTGCCTATCCCTAATGCT
>JANZLF010000038.1:85798-102030 GCA_026546835.1 Erythroxylum foetidum
TCCAACTCTGTAACAAACTCTGTAACAAACCCTATTATTGTGTAGGGTATAAATACGCTCGTAAGTATGAAATATAGCTATGAGAAAATGTTGAAAGAACGGCTGTCTTCTACGCTTCATGGTATCAGAGCCTTTACATATTCTTCCATCGTCTGAAATCTTACAACCATGACAGATGGAACAATTCCATCTCTTCCATCCAATGAAGCATCTTCTCGTAACCCACCAACCATTATTCACTACCAAAACGAATCTTTCAGATTTAACTCAGGCATCATGTTAGATGAAACCAATTACGATGTCTGGGCTCAGATTGTCGAAATTCATATTGCAGCCAAAGAGAAGCTTGAATTCATCATCGGAACAGACCCAATTCCTGAAAAAACAGACCCCCAATATGCCAAGTGGAACGTTGACAATCAAAAAGTTCGAGGATGGTTGCTTACCACTATGAAGCCTGATCTGATGAGGAGATATATGCGCATTCCAGTCGCTAGAGACATATGGTCGGCGTTGTCAAAAGCATATTATGACGGCAGCGATGATACCTATATTTTTTCGCTACATCAGAAAGCATTCACGATGAAAAGGCTGGTCGCCAACTATCAACATATTTTGGGGAATTGTCCGAAATCTTCACTGATTTGGACTATCGTGATTCAGTTGTTATGAAGGACCCAGACGATGTTAAACTCTACAAGGATTCCGTAGAACGAATGCGAATCTATATATTTCTAAATGGTTTGGACTCCGAATTGGACCAGGTTCGAGGCGAAGTATTACGGATGGATCCGAAACCTGATCTTCAACAGGCATATGCATACATTCGTCGCGAGGAAAATCGACGTGCATTGCATAGGGGTGATTCTGTGGGTGATGCAACTGCTTTGCTTGCCAGGAACTCAAGTAATAGAAAACAGAAATATTCTGGCCCGAAGGAAAAGAGCTATGAGGTGCATACTCCCTCAAACTCGTCAAATTCTAGCTCGACCAATGGAAATATGAAGGAGTGCACAACATGTGGCTTGATTGGTCACACAAGCAAAAGATGTTACGAAAATATTGGGTATCCTCCTTGGTGGGACCCCACAAAGGCGCCAAAACGCAAGGGACAAGCACATCTTGCTCAAACTACTGGACAAGAAAAACAACATGGGGAAAGCGAAACATCCACAGTATCTGTCCTGAATGTGTCTTCGTCTGCTGGTAAGTCCACTAGTACTTCCTCTCTGTTTGGAAAAAATACATGGATTGTTGATTCAGGGGCGACCGAGCATATGACCTCTGATTGTACTGTGAAAGGCATGAAGCCCCCATCCACACCTTCAGTAAAAACTGCGAGTGGTGAAGTCATACCTGTTACTGGTGAAGGATCCTTAACTCTAAATGAATTAAACCTTGAATCAGTTTTAGTTATTCCATCCTTAAATTACAGCTTATTATCTGTTGCACAAATAACTATTGCCCTACATTGTCTTGTAATCTTTGGACCGTTCTTTTGTGTTTTTAAGGATATCAAGACGAGACGGAGGATTGGCTGTGGCACTAGGAAAGGAAACCTGTACTATCTGGATCTAACCTCATCATCTTCGAAAGCACTGGCGACGGCTTCATGCCTATCGGCTACCTCCTCTAGTATTTCTGAACTTTGGCTTATTCATAAGCAATTTGGTCATGCTTCATTTGGATACTTGAAACAGTTGTTTCCGAATAAATTTAGCAAAATAAATTTGAATTCCTTTCAGTGTGATGTTTGTGCGTTATCTAAAAGTCATCGTACTACTTTTCCACCTCACTTATCTCGTAGTTCTGAGCCTTTCATGCTTGTTCATTCTGATGTGTGGGGTCCTGCACGTGTGGCTACTCTTGGTGGTGCTAGGTGGTTTGTAACATTTATAGATGATTGTAGTAGGATGACCTGGACATGTCTAATGAAACAAAAAAATGAAGTAGGACCCTTTTTCAAAAAATTCTGCAAAATGGTTGCTACACAATATAATACGAAGGTTAGAATATTAAGATCAGATAATGGAGGGGAGTTTAAAAATCATGAATTGGAAGAGTATTTAAATGAGAATGGTATATTGCATCAAACCTCTTGTCCTCAAACTCCGCAACAAAATGGAGTAGCAGAGAGAAAAAATCGACATCTTCTTGAAATGACAAGGTCAATGTTAATAGGTGCAAATATGCCTTTGTATTATTGGGGAGAAGCTCTAAGTGCATCCACATATCTCATAAATAGGTTGCCATCTAGAGTCCTAAAATTTTGTACTCCTATTGATGAATTATCTCGTCACCTTACTATTGTATCAAATGTCAATTTACAACCCAAAGTCTTTGGATGCATATCTTTTGTTCATATTAATGATACTAACAGTATGCATAAACTTCAACCCAAATCTATTCAATGCATTTTTGTAGGGTATGGAATAAATCAAAAGGGCTATAGGTGCTACAGTCCCACGATGAAACGAATGTTTGTGTCCTTAGGTGTCATATTTCATGAGAACACTATGTATTACAGTAAGGGGGAGACTGCAAGTAATGGGGAGATTATTACCACAGAAAGAGATCTAGTATACTTGCAGTCATTAGGTGAAGAAAGAACTAGAACTGAAACTGAAATACATACTGAACTGTCCAAACTAAATGACCACCATTCTTCACCTCCAGCCCGTAACATACATGAATTGCAACCTCCAGCCCGTAACATACATGAATTGCATGAACAAAATGTTGATGATGTAAGCATAGGACAGGAAGTTCATGAGGAGGTAGTAGAAATGCAGGAACACCGTATTGATCAAGGTGCTGCAAACGAAGAATATAGTCAGGTTGATCTTCCAATGCCACAACAACCAAAGTCTCGGCTTGATAATCAAGTAAGCATCAGAACCTTGCCTGAAAGAAGCACTCGCGGTAGACCAAAACAGTCCTATGAACCTACATTATCTTCATCACCAAAGTATCCCATAGCTAATCATGTATCTTATCACAGGATCACTGGGGAATCTCAGTCTTTTTTGAATCAACTATCTGTTGCATCTATCCCTAACAGTCTGCAGGAAGCTTTGGAGGACCCAAGGTGGAGGAAGGCAATGGAAGAAGAAATGAAGTCCCTTAAAAAAAATGGAACCTGGGAGATAGTAGAGTTGCCTGCAGGGAAGAAAGCAGTTGGTTGTAGATGGGTATTTGCCATAAAACACAAAGCTAATGGAGAAATTGAGCGATTTAAGGCGAGACTGGTGGCCAAAGGATACAGCCAGGTATATGGGATAGACTATGAGGATACATTTGCTCCAGTAGCAAAAATTAACACAGTACGTATCCTGTTATCTTTGGCTGTGAATTATGATTGGTATCTTCATCAATACGACGTAAAAAAATGCCTTTCTACATGGTGACCTTGAGGAAGAAGTTTACATGATTTTACCTCCTGGATGTGAGCTGGAAGTTGAAGGAAGTAATAAGGTGTGTAAATTAAAGAAAGCATTGTATGGCCTAAAACAGTCTCCAAGGGCTTGGTTTGGTAGATTCACAAAATCTATGAAAGCCTTTGGGTACAAACAGTGCAATTCAGATCATACATTGTTCATGAAAAGAGATGGAGAAGGGATAACTATGTTGATTATATATGTCGATGATATGATTGTAACAGGAAATAACATGGCAGAGAAGAAAAGATTGCATGAATATCTGTCAACACAGTTCGAAATGAAGGATTTGGGAGAAGTAAAGTTCTTTCTTGGCATTGAAGTCTTGAGATCAAAGAAAGGAATTTTATTAACCCAGAGAAAATATGTGTTAGAATTGTTAAAGGAGGTTGGAATGTTGGCCTGTAAACCTTTGGATACCCCTGCAACTGAGAAGATAAAGTTGAGTGGTAATAATGATGGTGCACCTGTAGATAAAGCCAAATACCAGAGACTTGTAGGGAGATTAATGTACTTGGCACATACCAGACCTGACTTAGCCTACTCTGTGAGTGTAGTTAGCCAGTACATGCATTCACCTCTTCAAGAACATTGGGAAGCAGTAATGAGAATCTTGAGATACTTAAAAAATTCACCAGGGAAAGGGATTTTATTTTCAAAAAGTAAAAATATGCATGTTGAATGTTATACAGACGCAGACTGGGCAGGTTCAATTGATGATAGAAGGTCGACTGCAGGATATTTCACCTTTGTAGGAGGGAATCTTGTAACTTGGAGAAGTAAGAAGCAAGGAGTAGTTGCCAGAAGCAGTGCTGAAGCTGAATATCGTGGTATGGCAATAGGTATATGTGAGTTGCTATGGATCCGAAATTTACTTGAAGAACTTGGGATTAAGTTTATTAGTCCCATGAAGTTGTATTGTGATAATAAGGCTGCATGCGACATCGCACATAACCCAGTTCAACATGATCGTACTAAGCATGTGGAGATTGACAGGCATTTCATAAAAGAAAAAATTGAAGGAGGAGTCATTTCTGTGCCACATATAAGGACAGGGGAGCAATTAGCTGATGTATTAACTAAGGCAGTTGCTAGTCCTGTGTTCCACAAGTTCTTGGAAAGGTTAGGGATGAAGGACATATACTCTCCAACTTAGGGGGAGTGTAGACATAATTAGAATAGAAGTTGGAGAGAAATTAGGGATGTATACGAGTATTTTAGGGAGATAAATCAGGGATGTATATTTTGTATCCAACTCTGTAACAAACTCTGTAACAAACCCTATTATTGTGTAGGGTATAAATACGCTCGTAAGTATGAAATATAGATATGAGAAAATATTGAAAGAACGGCTGTCTTCTACGCTTCAGATAGAACCTTGATCATGTCATTGCGAAGTCTGCATACAGCATCCAATCGTCGAGCCCTAGGCATTGTGAGCCCAGTTCCCTCTGTCATGTCAATCTTCACTTTGCTTACCCTTTCCCACTCGAAACACTGAATCAATAAGCCTAGTGTTAGGGCTATCACTCGCTTGGCTAGACCAGCCCCTGGACAAGCTCTTCTTCCAGCACCAAATGGCAGTAATTTGTACCCTGTTCCTTCTGCACCGTCAAATCTTTCTGGAAAAAAATGTTCTGGTGCCTCCCATTGCTTGGGATCTCTGTTCATGCTCCAAGTATTGACCAACAACATTGTGCCTTTGGGCACAAAAAACCCACTAACCGTACTATCTTCAGAGGATTCATGAGGCAGCAGAAGTGGCGCAGGTGGGAAGAGCCGAAATGTTTCATTAATTATGTTCTGCAGGAAATTTAGCTTTGGCAAATCTTGTTCATCCAGCAACCGGTCCTGTCCAATAACAACCTTGATCTCATCAAAGGCCTTTTGTAAAGCCTCTGGATTGTTGAGAAGTAGTGACATTGCCCACTCCATTGTAGCTACCGAAGTTTGAGTACCAGCAGTCAACGTCGTCTGTAAAAAAACACATCGTATTCCTTAAGCTAATTTGATAATAAAGGATCTTCAGATAAAGAAAACTTCTGTTTCTTACCTGTATAACACCTTTGATGGTTTGATCGGTGTAGAATCCCGGTTCTGTATCTTTCAGCGACAACATAACATCAATCAAAGTTAAACATTTTTCTTGCTTGGTGGAAGGTGAAACACTCTTCTTTCTCCTATGCTCTTCAACGAGGTCCTGTAAGAACCTGTCCATCTTCTTCATCAGTGCTTTCATTCTCTCCTCAACTCCGCCATAATCCACCCATCGAAGCACTGCGAAATAATCGCTAAGATTAGAGCTTCCACGAAGCGACTCCATATCTCTTATAATATCCTGAAACTCTCTTGCCTCTTCATTATTTGCTTCCATTCCATAGTACCGCTTCCCAGCAATTGTCCTCATCACAATATTGAATACAAGCTCCGTCAACTGCGATGTCATATCAACCCTAGTCGTCCCGTTTATCAAGCAGTCCCTAAATAATTGCTTCAGCAACAACCACACCTCCTCTGTTCTGATTCCTGAGAGCATTCCTAGACGACTAGTAGAGAAAAGCTCTACGGTTGTGAGGCGTCTGAGGTTACGCCAATGGTCACCGTAGGAGGAGAACCCCATAGTTGTAGAGTTGTAATTGAGATGTTTTCCAGCCATAGTTTGAGGGCGGTTGGCAAAAACCAAGTCATGTTTAGTAAAGCACTCTTCAGCCGCGGATATTGAGGAGACCAAGAGTACCTTACGACTTCCGTATCTAAGGAATAATATCTCACCGTACTTTATAGAAAGTTCATGCAAAGATCGATGAACCGGTTGTCTTAACAGGTGGAGATGACCTATAATGGGTCGAGCGGGTGGACTCGGTGGCAGTTTTCGGGGGCTTGAAAGTTTATTGATGGTGAATTTCAGGGCAAGCAAAATGAAGAATGATAGCAGTGATAAGTTGAAGAAATGGGCTATCTCCATCTCTGTTATCTTGCTTCTTCAGAATGTTAATCTATACAAACCAAAGGAAATACTGAAAATTTGCTCTCTTTTCACGGATGAAAACATGAGGGAAACGTTTGTTATAAAGAAAATGAGTGTTCAACTTGTAAAGATGGAAACTTTGCGCTGATCTTTTTCTCAGCGTCGACAAAATGCGTAAAAACTGGACAAACTGAGGCCATACTGTTGAGTGTTGTCAACGTGGCTGAGCTGGATCCATGTGCGACAAGAATATGATAATAAGAAGCACCAGACAATCTTTTGGAAGAAAACCATTTTGATTATTGTAATTAATTGAATATAAATATATTGACATGAGAATCAGTATTTCTTTTCAATATATATTGCATTTCATAAAAATTCTGGTTCATCGGTAGTTATTTTTAGCACAAACGAAAACAGAAAAAATAAACATAAAATAAGCAAATTAACACCCGAGATTTGATAACGCAATTCGATATATTTTGCCAATATCTGTGAATCCCTTATACAGTTTAATTACTTTCTCCTATGATACAACAATAGTTTTACTCAAGACATTACAGAGCTAACTCACCCAGCCTTTGATATTATCTTTCGTCCTCACTACTCGTGAAAGTAAATCACACCTAATAGTACAATGGTCTCGTACTAACCTCAACAGATAATTTTCTCAATAGTATTCCATAATAAAGAATGAAAATAAAATAACTTAAAGTGACTGAAATAACAATGAACATAAACAAAAGATACTTGAGAAAAAAAAACTTCTCTAATAATGTAGTTTACGAAAGAATGAGAAGTTGTCTATCAAAAGAAAAAGTTGCGAAGCTTCAATATTGTCACTGGAACATTTTACGCACAGCAGCTGAAAAGTCATCAACGAAACAAACGTCTTTCCACCGAAAACGTTACAAATTATGAAGTTGCAAAAATACCAAGATTACTGGAAGTTTTTTACACAAAAACCAATATCATTGATAGCCCAAAAATTCCATCACAATAGACAAAAAACACAACTCCTCAATATGAAAAAATCACCATAAAAATGAACGTTTCTTTACCGAAACGTTTCAAACAACGGAGCTACAAAATCCACAACGCCTGTTGGAATTTTACGCAACACGCCGCCACTATCGACAACTACCAAAAACACACATGATCAACTCCCAATCATCCCAACAAAAATCACCCAATTGATCAAGAATATTAACTACTAAAATCATGGAAACATCTAAAGTTTTTGTACATCACAAATCACAAAAGATAGGTACACAATTAACACTCCATCGACAGTCAATAGCCATCAAAGATTCACATTAAACTCAGAAAAATCAGGTGCCCAATTGCTCTCAATAAACATTCAAAAACAAAAGGAAACGAAACTGAAAAAATCACATAAAATCAACAATCACACAGCTCTCTGTTGTCGTGCAAAGATGGAGAATACTCATCTACCAAAATCAACATAATCAACAACACATTACAGCCCTCATTGATTATTCAAAAATAGAAGAATGTGCAGTTGTAGAAAAAGAAATATATTCCGCGATGAAAACCAGCAACAAGGTTGTGAGATCTTGATAGAAAGTTGCAACACCCAATGTAACATCCCATTACCGATGTGATGGGCATATCGATAAATTGGATGAGTTAGGATTGGGTGCATGCATATCTTGATTTGCGCATGCATTTGACTCTTTAATTATCGATAAATGATTTTTATTGCACAAGCATACGTATGTACATACATGTATGACAATTCCCTGGCTTGATTGAGTAAATTGGAAAATTTGGTGAAAATTTGTACAGATTAGGGTTGGATTATTGGATTGGAGTAGGAATTGAATTTTAGGGGTTTGAAAATTGAAAATTGAAGTCTAGAGATTTGAGAAATGGAATTGGAGTATAGGATTATGTATTTTCTAATTTGGAGGATTTATAGAAATTTTTCTGAAATTTTTAGAGAAATAGATCCAGACCGAAAAAATGGCCTTAGGACTGATAAATTAGATTCCGGTTCCGAAATCGATTGACAATTGTCATGAGATGATTTGAATTTTGATTTTAGGATTTATTATCCAGAGTCATTGCGAAATCGGGAGAAATTAGGATAAGAATCAAGTTTTTAGACCCTAAGATTTGGGCATGTGGCAAATGAATTGCCAAACATGCCCTAAGCCTTAGATATTTAACCCTTAACCATTTGAATCTCCTTCCACGACTCTCTCCTTTGGATAGAAAACTTGGCTTTTCTTCTTCTTCTTTCATCGTGATCTCCACCTTGCTTGTTTCTTTTCATTCCCTTCTTGCTACTTGCTCCATTCTTCATCATTAATCTAGCTTTAAGCCTTGGATTAGAGAAAAATGGATTTTTGGAGTTGGTTTGAGGAGAAAACCGTGGGTATGCTTAGCTTGAGGATTGGAATATCTTGGTGATTTTTGAAAGGTTGAAGGCTTAAATCAAGTAAGTTTTTACTCCTTTATATTTTAGATAGTTTGATTTGATCATTCATTAGAGTTATTGATTGTTTGAGAATTTAGAAGTTTCGGATGATGTAGGTTTTGAGAGTTTTATGATTTTGATTTGGGTATTTGTGAGATAATGAATTTTTGATGGAATTGAGGCTAGAGATGAGTTATGTTTAGTGTTTTATGTTGTTTGGGAGTGATCTGAGTTGAATTGGAGGAATTAGAAATCTGTAGATCTAGGAAATTCTGGGTTTCGAACGTGTTTCTGGGTTTGCACGTCGCGACGTGTGATGAACACACCACGGCGAGCAACTCCCCAGTTTGCACGTCGCGACGAGCAGGGGTGCGCGCCGCGACGAGTAGATTTTGTCTGCACGTCACGTCGAGCAACAACGCACGTCGCGACGAGCGTAACTGGATACGCCATTGGGAGAGCAAGGCGTGCATCGCGTCGAAGGCGAGGAGTCTCTCCGCGGCGAGCGATCATGCACCGCAACGAGGACGCCTGATTTCTGAAGATGAATGGTTTGACTAATTGAAGATTTTTGAGGTTTTAATTCCTAATGAGTTGGTTATTGATTGATTGATTTGTAAAGGCTAAGAATTTTCAATTTAGAAGAATCAGATGGTGATTGAATAGTGAATTTGATTTCGATTGAAGGATAGTTCTTGTGTCTTGGAATTGACTTTAGAGAATGTGGATTTTAGTTAATTGAATGATGATTTTAGGAATTCCTATCTATTAGAGTGAAAGAATTGAATTAGAAAGATTCAGGAATAGGATCGGGAATGTCATAAACATATATAGTACATAATTCAATTGCTACATGTGCATTACTGAATGTTGGAAATTGCACAATTAGTAATGTTTAGTATTCTGATTGTTATAGAGGCTCAAGTGGAGCGTCGATCGTCTGACGTAGCAGAGACTTCCCAGCAGTAGCTCGGAAGTTTAGAGGTGAGTAACCTAGTTGGTTCCTCAATCTCTAATTTGTTAAATGCTTTGTATGAACTGTTTACGAGTATGAATTGAATGAACTGTGTGACTTCAATAAATACTGTTGAATGATGAGATGTGTGATTGTGAAATTGTGAACGCATGCTAGGCATGATCGGAAATTGGTAAGTAACTGTTGTGACTGGAGCAATTTCTAATCGGAGTTATAAGCTCAACTATTGTGAAAAAGGGAATAGTGCATACCCAGAGGACTCTCCTATCCTTGATGCGCGTGGGTAGTAGTGTATACCCTGAGGGTTCTCCTACCCCTAAAACACGATTATTGTTTGATGCGCCCGAAATGGGACTATACTGACGCTCAGTCACAACACAGAAATAAAATAGAAAATGTCATGCATTAAGCATCTGATTGTGCTGTAAATCTTGAAATGGGTTAAATGTGTATGTGTGATAATTGTTTAGTGAATTTCTAATTTTTGTTCTGAATATGTTATTGTATTGATCTGTACGCAATTCGCGTAATGCATGAATTGGGTGAACCATCGATGATGGTTTCTCATTGAGTTCGCAAACTCACCCAACATTGTAATTTATTTTTCAGGACAGCGATTGTAGACTCTTAGCTCCTGTTAGCGAGACTTTTCCTGCTGTGTGAGCGCTGACAAGAGAAGTATGACTCACAGGTCGGTCAGCTGGGATCTTTTAAGGATGACCTCGTTAGGAGTTATTTTAGTTCCTTTTGGATTGTACAGTATGTAATCATGACAGAATTGTGTATTTATGGTTTTGAAGAAGCGAAATGAGAAGTAATTCAGTTTGAAAATTTAGTGAAATTTGTTATTACAGTTTTATTATATTGATGCCATGTGGATTTTACAAATGATCGTTCGTAGGGAACCCTCATCGTAGGTTATGTATCGGAATGACCTACCGGCGTCCCGGTACGTACCCTACGGTAAGGGGGCGCTACAATGCCATAATCAAGTTGCAAACCAATCACCCAATTGATGAAAGAATTTCATCCTTACATTTTCTTTTAGCTTGAGTAGATAAACCATGGACCATGAAGAGCTAGCCTTTGGCTTTACACACTAGAATATTTTATGTATTATGCATGGATCCATCTAAGCTATAATGATATTTATCCAATTCCATCATATTGTACGAAGTCCTTATCCTTTTTTCTTTCATGAATTTTGTAGATGAAACTAACAAGTTGCTTTTAAAAGATGAGCCTGAACCTGAAACTAAAGCCGGAGCTAAAACTTAAACTAATGTGGTCTCAATCTTGAATTTTTTTCATTCTGAGTTGATAATCATTAAACAAATCATACCGGAATTGTTTAATGACATAGATAAGTTTTTGAGCTTGATCACGATACAACACATTACATATAAAATTAACCCCTTCATCTTTTATCTCATATCCAACAAATATAATACTACAACAATATGTCTAACTATATACCAATAAGAATTTAGCTTCTCCATCATCTGCTCTACCACAACCCGAATAACATTATTGGAATCAAACATCCAATTAGATAAAGCTTTCTTTATCCCATACATAGTGTTAAATGAATAATGCAAAATTGGATATTTTGTTCCCGAGAACAATTTAGTTGCAATATAAAATAATTCCAACCATGCATAAAGTTCTCTAGCCAAATCCTATTGGTCTTTCGTAGGCATGCAAATGTACTAAGAATTTCTTTATCTTTGTTTGGTGAATACATCAACATATTGGATTGCCGACTCTAACATCTTGAACGTTGAGTTCCATTTAGTTGGACAATTCAAAACTAACTTCTTTGTACTCAAAATGCATAGTTTTTGTGCAAAATTTTCAAACTTCTCAACTCTTTTAAGTATTACATTCCAATATACTGTACTATTTTGAATCAAATCTATTGCTTCCTTTATTATATCCAACTTATCCTTCATATTCAAATTTAGAATAAACACAAAGTAACACATATGAAATAACTTTCCACTAAACAACAAGCTCCTAATCCGTATCTTATTCTTCAACTTTTCAATCATAACATTATTCGTGCTATAATTGTCTTCGGTTATGGTGGAATATTACAATCTATCAAATAGCCTCCCAATATGGTTGCCAACCTTTGCTTGTATGTGGTGCCAACATAAAATTGAATCTATCATGTAAAAAATATGACCAAATCATAGTATAATGAAAAAGTAAATAAAATCAATATTAAAGAATATTAATTACCTCAAAAATTTATTGAGTAGAGTTTAATCATTGTCAAGATAATTTTCCATCACTGCCATAAACCCTTCTTTAGGTTATCAGTCAATCCATCTTCAACACTTGATCATGTTCTTAAAATTTCTTTCTTCTTATCCTTGTATATCTTCATAATGTCCTTCTTCAACGTATTTTGAGTTTTCCATTATTCATAAATTGTAAAACATCCTAAATTTTTTTGTATCAACTTTAGATAGTTAATGTTCATCACTAGTTACCATAGAAGCAATAAAAAATCTTGATTTATTGTTGTCATAAGATGTTATAGTAATTCTATTCTTCCCCATCATAAAGTTAATTAGGGGCTAAAAATTTTTGACCTCATAATACCATCTTTTTTATTACATAAATCCACATGTTTTTTTTTTAAATGAGGGGTTCCAACACCTTTTGAACTCCAAGCCAACATCTTCTGATATTATTTACACTAAATTTTTTCTACTCCGTCTATTGATATAGTCTTATTGAAGTGACTCTAAACTATACTTTTCAATTGACTTGAATTTGAACTTTAATCTTCACTTGGTACAAGATTAGAAATTTCTACTTCTATCTCTGGTACTGGATTACAACTCTCTTTTGAAGGAATATGCTCATCCATCATGAAACAATCAAACATATATGTTATTCATAATCATAATTGTTAATTCATAAACATGGAGAAAATAGGAGAATATAAATCATAATCATAGAATTAAAGTCTATCAATTATCAGTGACTCACATGATCACATACAAGGGCATGTATGTGCTTATATAAGTCGTTGAGATCGTGTCACACAATACACAAAGATGTGTATGTGCTTTTGTAGATCAGGTAGACGTGTATGTGCTTTTGTAGATCAGGTATAGGGTCGTGTAAGTTCGTAAAACTTACAATTTCATAATGACTTACACGTCCCCATACACAGGCATGTATATGACCATATAAGTCTACAAAAATACCTCCCTGATGGCAACAATCTCACAAATTCAATTTTTAATTAAAACCAAAATACGATAAAGGAACTTTACCTTAATGGGTGGGTGGCGAAGAAGCAAGAAAACACTGTGGCGGGTTGGTAGGGTAGTGGGGAAGAGGGACAACCGCAGATAGAGGGTGAAGGGGTGGCGAGTGGCCACTAGGGCAAAGAAGGGGTGATTGAGGGCTGACGGTGGAGATAGAGAGACAAAGAGAGAAAGAGACTGAAGTGTTGGGATTGAGGAAGAAAGGTTAACTGAGTGTCAAATGATGTTGTTTTATTTTATGAAAAACAAAAGAATAAACGATGTAATTTTGCTTTTATTTACTTCATTTCATAAACAAAAATCATAACTAAAAATGACATTAGTTACTTTTGAAGCAAAACGACGTCATTTTGTTCTAATATGTTATCAGGCCTCGAGTCATACTCAAATTTGGGTTAACTCAACATCCTCATAGCTTTTGGACCCAAGGCCTAACCCGAGGCTCGGTTAACTCGGGTCAGGCCTAAATGCCACCTTTAGTGTTTATGAATGAACTCAATTAGGAAAATCAGCAAATTGTTCTTTACTAAATTTATCTAAAGCTCTTTAAAAGTACTGACTCCATTTGGATTAATAAATGCACTTTTACATCTTAAGGGACTGAAGTTTTGAAGTGTTAAACCTAATTAAAGCAACTCCTTTATTGTTAACTAAATGCTCAAACTCAGAAATATTATGAATTGAAAGATGAAAGTTGTGGTTGGGAATGGAGGCAAAACATGGCTTTGGGATGATAAATGGAATGATCTTGATCCCTTTCACTAAATACAATGTCTAAATAGCCTTAAACTCTTAATCCCCTTAATACTATACTGAGCTATGAGTCAAATTACAAATAAAACATAAAAGGTAAAGATGGAACAACTTATAGATACCAGAACTTAAAAACTTCTACTAATAAATCCTCGCTATACCTGCCTAAAGAATCCACTCAATTGGTGTCATAGTGAAAGCTTACTTGGTTCAAAGATAACTCCCTCAAAACATCTTTTAATCTCTAGTTAGTCATTAAATAAAGATTAAACACTTTAGATAGGGTGAAAGTTATGTCCCCTTATAACATATTATTTAAATTATATTGCCAAGAACATGAAAACTTAAACTACCTGCTTTCCTCTTGTTTTCAAAATCTTTTTGGAGTAATGTTTCTAACATGTGTAGGATCTAAAAAGCAACGAAAGTAACTGGTTATTGTTTGTAGCTTGGGTGGAAGAGTTCAAATTTATACACCAAGTTGACTCGACAGTCCTTAAATTAATGATCATCTGTGCTGTTACACCTATATGATATGTATGATTTGGTAGGAAAAGGAACAAAAGAACAATTCACAATAAATTGCAGAGCTTTTTAAGTCATCACTATTGCAACTGTTCGATGGATGAGACAGATGATTATGGTAAATAATATTTACTTAAAAGATGAATCCTAAACTATTTTCTAGATATAGAATATATAATCCTTGGTTAAGGGGGGTTTCAAGATTTGAGAGTTTAATCACCACTTCCTCACACTAAGGCTCCATCTTTAGTTTCCAGTCTGCTTTCCTTAAAATGTTATACTTTGTTTTTGTTTATATTTTTGTAAAATTGTTTTGAAGTTAATAGATTCTTTTAATCTTTAAATAATTTAATATTATAAAAATTGTTTTTAGTAATTTAAATAAATAAATATAAATTTTAGTTATAAAAGAATATAAATATAGATAGTGAAGGAATAATGTATACTGATATATATGTGTGTGAAACTTTAAAAAATCTTATATTTTCTTATCAATAATTTTAGACTTATATATTTATCAATTTCGACGTACGACCATACCAAACGACTAATTTGATATTTTGTTTAAATAGTGGTCCCTTCTCAATTCAGAACTGAACCAGTTTTTTGTTCTTTCTAGTCAACATCAATGCCTACCCTCAAATATAATTGAATAAACTCTAAAGCCTACAATCTGAAACCAAAAAGGAGTATCTAGAAATTTCTCACAAGACGATGGCTTGAAGGGAAAACGAGTACTACATGATGGATGGATTGACGGAGGCAAGTCAGGGTCCTGTACATGGCTTGGGTCTGTCATGCTATAAGATATTTAACTAACCAAATCATATTTGTAGCCACAAAAACTCCCAGGTCCTAATAGACCCCCAGTTTCTTCCACACCATGGCATAAACCATTGCAGGACAAGACCCTGGAACGTACGTGGACCAGTAGTTTCGTGACAGCTAGTACGCGCTTACTAACTCAGCATCACAGCACGTTAAGTGGTTGATTGATGTACAGACGGCTTAATTGCCATTACTAAATAATATATTTTTAACGTTGATGTTTGATGTAGTGAAGTTTGATCATCATCAACTTGTTAATTACGTGTCTCTAGCACACACGATTTGTGTCCCTACAAATTGACAAATTTAACGCTAAAAAATCAAGAAAGTTTGATGCTTGGTAGCAACAGCTTCTGTGGTTGCTTGCAACACCTGTAGCTTGTGTTCAAGGAGTTCACATTATGTGAGGACAAAAGGAATGGGATTAGTTAGCCAAGAAAAGACATCCATTGGCCTGTTGCAACGATTGCAATCGCCTTGCTGTAGTACTGAAAAAACATGTTCCTTGCTATGAAGCGACTGGCTATGAATTCGTCAACTTTTTGTCTGATTATTGTGTCCACGATGTGCATGGCCGCTTGTCCAATTCACGTAAAGCGACAAAATCTTCTTTCTATTATAGTTAAACCTTTACAGACTCTTAGATAATTATAACTTATTTCAACAAAATATGAAACTCACTAACGTAACGGCACTTATCACTTTTTTATGGTCTAAGCTCTAACTTAGTTTCTTTTGAAACTAAGGTGCTGTTTGTTTCTATTTTTTTCTTCGTTTTTTGTTGTTATTTTTGTAAAAAGAAAAATAGGTAAATAAAACGTGTTTGGTTTACCCTGATTTCTATCTCGAAATAATAATAATAATAATAATAGTAATAATAAATTTTATAATAATAATTAATAATTAATAATTAATAATAATAATAATAAGATAATTAATTTGGTATAATAAAATTAATAATAATAATAATAATAATAATAATAATAATAATAATAGTATTAAAAATAGTAAGTAG
>JANZLF010000038.1:102469-116895 GCA_026546835.1 Erythroxylum foetidum
TGCTATATAACTTCATTTCAATCAACTCATCAACTTTTGAAAACTTCTTATTTTTACTCAAAGATTGGGGTCCAACATGATCCCATCATCCGAAAATTCTGCAACATACAAGATAATATCCACTCTAAATTTGTTGCCGAAAATCATCAAAATAACCCCTAAAATCACAACTGTCAAAAGTTATACCAAAACTAACACTTCAACCCATATCTCACCCAAATTTTAGCCATAATCAGGTCAAATTTCCAAAAATTTGCTTCCTTAGATAGCCATTATCCCAAAATAGACTATCCACTTAAATCTCATCTTAATTAGGATTTTAAACCTTATCAAACTTATCTAGGAAAAGCCCCACATAAACACAACTAGGTCCAATTATCAAATAATGTCTAAAATTAAATAATAAGATATTATCACCTATGTTATAACAATTTCCCTCTTTTTGGCATTATTTGTTACATATTTGAAACCCCCCCTAAAAGAAGATAATTGAATGCATAGTATCAAGTTAACAAAACAAATGTGAACTCTCCCTTAATCAAACATCAAGTTTTAAAGAACATCCATCAAGTTCTTAAAGTTCAAGAAATATCCAAAGAAACAATAATCCCACAATTATCCAATCATCCAAATTTCTCCCCCTTGGGACAAAAAGATGTCATAAAATAAGACTAATAGTTAAGAAGATGTCTTGAAATCCCCCCTGAATTGAATAGTCATATAAGATGAAACAGTCCTATATCTCCCCCT
The DNA here is from genome assembly GCA_026546835.1 of Erythroxylum foetidum. Lineage (NCBI taxonomy): Eukaryota > Viridiplantae > Streptophyta > Magnoliopsida > Malpighiales > Erythroxylaceae > Erythroxylum > Erythroxylum foetidum. Next base: position 103,220 of record JANZLF010000038.1, read on the forward strand.
TGGAACAAAACAATGTCAAAACGAAGAATGTCTTTAATGCGATCAATCTCAGCGAATAAAAAAGCACAAAAATTTGCAATAGGTGTAACAGAAGAATTAAGCATGTAGTGCAACAACAAAAGGACTGGTCATTTCTCACTTCACATCACATCATTTCTCACTTCAATTCCATTTTTATAAGACTGGTCAAGTTCAAAAACTACAAAATTGCATCCAATAAATCATAATCAAATTTAATCAATCTCCCCCTAACATACACCTCATGAAAGCATATTGCCCACACTCATACAGCTCACAATATAGAGAGAAACTAAGATAAAACTTGATAAACCCAAATCATAGAAAACTCAAATCTTTTTATAGGTCTCTAACTAATCATCAACATTTTCTCAACATAGCTCCATAAATCAAAATTCAAAAGCAGAAGTTTCAAATCCTCAAGTTGGGCCATATTATCACATACTATTCAATAAGTAAAAGCTAGACAAACACAAATCAATTGAACTGTAGAAAACCAGTAAATAAAAACTCAAAATTTAGATGTAAACTCCTTCAAACCTCCTTTTCTTAAAGAAACAACATCAAACAATACTTAAAAAATGTCATGTGCATAGTATATATGCTTCTCGAAGAAATTCAAACCTAGCCGTATTCCTTGTCACATCAACTCTGTCATAAGATGTTTGGTTGATTTCTTTTCTAGTAACAACTAACTATGGTTTTGAAAAGTTTCTGATATTAACTGCGTGTCTGTTCTAATGTGTGAAGTTGATTTTTTCTAACCCAAGTTTGCTTTGGTAATATGGGCTGCTGTTGGAAATTTAATAGAGAATATCTAAATTGTCAGTTTTGATCTATTTGAAATATCATTTATAGTAGCTTGTAACAATTCAGCCTTATGTGCCCGATTACCCCACAAAAGTAACATGTAGGTATGAACTTTCTATTCTTCCATGAGATTTCTCCTTGGACAGATTTGGTGGCATCATTTTTCTCATCATTTGACTTAGAACATTCACCTTTATAGTCAATTCCTTGAAGGTCTCCTTTAACCTTACCAATTTCTAGCAACTTTTCTAGTTTTTTGATACCTCTATTTAACATTCTTATTCTCCTTTCCATACTGACCAACTTCAACTTTGTTTCATCAAGCTCATCTATTGTAGATAACAATTTCTTTTCTAAATCTTGAATGATGTTCTTTATAGAAGAGTTTTCCTTCTTTAGTTTTTCATTCTTCTCACATGTTTGCACCCATTTTGCATACATTAACTCATAGGCTTTGTAAATATCATCACTTTTTTCCTCTAAATCATTATCATCACTGTTATGATCTGAAATTAAACTTTGGACTAATTCATCTACATTTTTCCTAAAATTTTGGACTGATTTATCCACGATTTCATCTTCAATTTCTTCATTCTTGGTTACTGTTAAGCAAGCAACTGGACTTTTGCTATATAAAGTAAGCAACGCAACATTACTCATAAAATCCTCTTTAATACCATCCTCACTTTTGGATTCATTCTCACTCTAAGTACTAGTATAGGACTTCCCTTTTCTCTTCGTCAAGGTATTAGCCATTCTGCTTGCACATGTCTGAAGCCTTAACATTCATGAAATTGAATTTTCTTCTTTTTTCTTTCACCCTTTTAAGTTTTAGCTTGTTGTTTAAAGTTGTTGTTCGATGAACTCCCACCATTCTATCTAAACTTCACTTTCTTTAACCACTTGCTAAAATTTATTGTCAATAACTCTATATCCTCATTCTCATCAGATTCATCTTCTAAGTCATTCACGACTTTATTAATCTCGACTTGCAATTTCAATCCTTTATTCCTTTCTTGTTTGTCCCTTAATAATTTTATCTTAAAATTGGTAAGAATTCCAATTACCTCATCCAACAATAATTCATTGATTTCATAAACTTCCTTGACTGCTACAATTTTGGATATGAATCTCAGAGCTAACGATCCCAATGTCTTCTTAACCAGTTTCACGTTAGATTACTTATTCCTGAGTTGATGTGCTTGGTTTTCTATGTCACGCAGTCTCTCATGTAAGTCTCCAATAATTTCACCTTCATCCATTCTCAACTCTTCAAATCTCACAACTAACACTTGAAGTTTCAAAGCTATCACATATGGATCTTTCAATACTATTTCTCCCTTGATCAGTTATAACTGGATGTGTCCTACCATGTAACACTGAGTTCCACACTTTTGTTCCCTTTACTTGAATAAGCACTCTCATCCAAGATTTCCATGTAAGACAATGGGAGCCATCCAACAGTAGAGGCCTAGTAATTCATGCTCCTTCTCTTGTAGTTATAATCGTGAAACACAGATCTTCACCAACTTGTCGTTAAGATATAGTTTCATAAAAATTATGATTCAACATTAGTTATGCACAAACAAAAACAGAAAATGTAAATGCAAAATAAACAAATCAACACCTGAGATTTGATAACGTAGTTCGGCATACTTTGCCTAAGTCTACGGGGGCCCTCGCCCAGCTTATTTACTTTCTCCTATGATATAATAATAGTTTTACTCAAGGCATTACAGAGCCGAGTCACCAAACCCTTGATATTATCCCTCGTCTTCACTGCCTATGAAAGTAAATCATACCTAATAGTACGACCGCCTCATCCTAACTCAACAGATGACTTTCTTAACATTATTTGATAATAAAACATGAAAATAAAATAACTTAAGTGATTAAAATAACAACGAACATAAACGAATACATTTAAGAAAGAATAACAACTTCCTTAATGATGTAGCTTTCTCAACAAAAGAATGAGAAGTTATCCATCAAAAGAATATGATATGAAGCTTCAATATCGTTACTGGAATATCCCACACACAGTAGCTAAAAAGTCAGCAATGAAACAAGCATCTTTCCACCGAAAATTTTACAAACTATGGAACTACAAAAACACCAAGATTGTCGGAAGTTTGTCAAACAAAAATCACTATCATTGACAGCCCAAAAATTCCATCACAATGGACCAAAAACATAGCTCCCTATTATGGAAAAATCACCAACAAAATAAATGTTTCTTTACCGAAACATTGCAAACAACGGAGCTTCAAAAACCATGACACTTGTTGGAATTTTTCGTACACTACCACCATTATCGATAGCCACCAGAAACATATACAATCAACTCCCAATCAACCCAACAAAAATTACCCAAATGATCAAGAATAACAGCAACTAAAATTAAGAAAACATCTGTAGTTTTTGTACACCATAAATCATAAAAGACAACTATACAACTAACATTCCATTGAAAATCAATAGCCACTAAAGATTCACGTAAACCCCAGAAAAATACTAAAATCAAGAAAACGTAGCTGCCAAAATCACTCAAAATTAACAATCACACAACCTCTGTTGTCATGCAAAGATAGAGAACACTCAGCTACCAAAATCAATATAATCAAAAACACAATACAACCATTAATGATTATTCAAAAATAGAAGAATGTGCAGTTGCAGAAAAAGAATTATAATCCATGATGAAAAATAGTAACAAGGTTGTAAGACCTTGATAGAAAGCTGTAGCACTCAATCAAAATCATATCTTACAAAAATCAACCACAAATATGATGCAAGTTCACCCTCAATTTTCATTCAAGGATAAAGAAATATGCATTATATAAAAAAACACACATAACCAAAAACTCAACCCCAAAACCACTTGATCCCATCATCCAAAAATTCAGCAACACACAAGATAATATCCTCTCCAAATTTGCTACCGAAAATCATCAAAATAACCCCTAAAATCACAACTGTCAAAACTCAAACAAAAAATAACACTTCAGCCCATATCTCGCCCAAATTTCAGCCACAATTCAACTGTCATAATCAAGTCAAATTTTCAAATATTTGCTTTGTTAGATAGCTACTATCCCAAAATAGACTATCCATTTAAATCTCATCTTAATTATTATTTTAAACCTTATCAAACTTACCTAGGAAGAGTCCCACATAAACATAACTAGGTTCAATTATCAAACAATACCCAAATATAATGATAATCATTTAAAATCAGCCATATAATAATTGACACATTAAGTAGGAAAAGATATTAAGCAGTATACTTCAAGTCTTAGCTTAGTTCACAATATAAATTTTACGAAACTAAAGTTTATAAGTTATTTAGTTTCTACTACCATATCGAGAGTTACTTCGTCTCGCTTTTTTTTCATACTAAAGCTTTTTATATAAAACTAAATTTTGTTTATTTTATTTATAAGTGATTAGTAAATACTAACTATACAGTCACTTGGTAATAGGACTTCCTAGTTCCTAATGGTGAAAAAAGAAAAATAAAAAGAAAAGGCAAAGTAAGAGATAGGTTGGCTAGCATCAATACAACTGAAACGAGCAAACTTTTTGTTTACTATCTTTCATTTTACTGGTTCTTATTCCAAATTTATTTGTAATTTCATTTATTTTTAGAAGTAAAATATTAAAAAATATCTTTCAATTTAGTGCCAAATTTTTAAAAAATTTTATTTATTGATTAATTTTTAAATTTTGGTATAAATCAGGTCAAAATATTATTTTTATTTGTATAGTTCATAAATAGACATCTACGTTAATTTTGAACATGTTATATTAACAAAAAAAATTGACTTGATTTATAGAAGTGTTCAATGGGTAATTACCAAATTAAAAACTTTAAAATATTTAACACTAAATTAAAATCTCTTAAAAATGTTATACACTTTTTAATTTGTTACCTCTTTATTTTGTTATAGTTACGAAACTACAAATAACACATATGCTACATAATGTTTATGTAAACGAGCATGCCTATTCCATCTTTTTTCATATTATAACTTGAAATTAAATTGCAAGGATTAAACAATTTTCCATAAAGTCCAATGAGCTACTAGATGCACCTTAAATTGAAAGGTCAAGAATTAATACCTTGAAGGTCGCCTATAATGGTTTTTTTAAGAATTTGTTTCCCAATAAATTGTTTTTCAACAAAAAGATTTTGTGTTTTAAATTTTAATTTCAAAAGTTCATGTAATTTTTTTTTGGAAAAATTAAAAATATTTGATTAAGTACAAAATGGGTTCCATATACCTGTGGAATCATTTACATTGGTACATATTAGGTAAGAACTAAGGTCACTTCGTAAAATAACACAACTCACCGTTTCATTATACTGTATACATTAAAACATATTGGCCCTTTTTGGCAATCAACAAATTGCATAAGTTGTTAGTTGATTTATCAACAGTTAGTTGGCTGCAGAATAATATAGTTGATTTAACCAACGAATAACATTAGTTATTTATTTAAAGATTTTTGGTAAAATTAATTGTTTAGTATTAGTTGTTTATATGTAAAATGAATTATAAGGGCATGGCTTTAAAAAAAGATTTATAAGGACATGAGTATTATATCTTAGTATTTTTTAATATTCTCATAAGAATTTAAATAGAACAAAAAAAGCCAACATCATTATTTAAAGCAAAAAATTCCAAAAAAACAAAAACCGAATACGTGGGTGAGAAGGGAGAAGGGAGAAGGGAGAGGAAAAACTTACTATCTCTATCTTTCTCTCTATCTCTCTCTCTCTCTCTCTCCCTTTCTTTTTCTCTCCTCCCCTCTCTTAGTGTCGTATCAACAGTAATAAAAGATGAAGTAATTTGTAAACAGTGGATTGAGTTCAATCTACCAACCTAATCAACTGATTACCAAACATAATTATCAATGGTTTAATATGTCAAACAGCTAAATACCCCTCAATTTGTCAAAAAATAGCTGATAAGCTATTTATCAAACAAAGCCATTGTTTCCTATAGTAGGTAAAAAACCACATACGTTATTTCACCCTTCGCATACATTGCCACATTAGGGATTCATAGCCTCTACCTATAGAGAAAATGCTGAGAAGTTCATCACAATCGCTGCCAACTTAATTCATCATGTGAGTAAAGTTTTTTAAACTCTTATTCCTCGTGTACACTTCCTAATTAGATCTCAGTGGATTTAAATCTAACTGAGTTATTATTTTCTTCTTACTTATCCTAACAGTGATGGAATTATGACTTCATAAAGTCAAGAACTCCCTTTATTAGATACTTAGGTACTTAAACTTACCCGTACTTATTTACTTACTCGAATGCAGTGTGTGATTGCATTACCAGTAAAGATACTTCGACATTTAGAGTCTTTGTAACAATATTAGGTTCTGATTAAAGTCTGAGTTAGTTTTGCACGCTAGGAGTTGATATTTGGTACTATAGAGAACAACCTCTTTAACTTCCTCTAGAGTCTTCTCCTTGCTTATAAATCTCCTAGAATTCCACTCACCCCACATCTCATATATGTATGTACACGTAGCTATGAAATAAGCTTCTTTAATAGCTTAAGGGATTTTGGGATTTTTCAATAGCCATTGGATCACCACCGGTGGTGAAAATGCAAGAATGGTCTTGTTCAATTTGCAATAGCTACAGGCCCATATGAGAAGGAAAGTTAGACCATACACAAATCCAAGTGAGGTTCCATCCTAAAATCAATTGACAATAGGTGGATCGTAGCTCACTAGGCCTATTTGTTAATCTTCTTTGTTGGACCCTGCTTCCGGAGCATAACATTTGGAATCATATACACTTTTATGGAGAGATAGAAAAATGTATTAGGAATCTATTGGTCCACGAATCACTTCATTTGGAGGTCAGATAACAAAGTTATGGCCGAAAGAATCAAACAAGGTTTTGTTCTCGATCATATTGAACCTGTTTCGGGACAATTGGCATAATTTTCTCCATAGGTGTCAAATTAGGGTCATATTAGGATGATTGTGAATAGGAATTCAACATATACAACTTTTGTGAAGATCTTGAAGGTAGATTTTGTCGTCTAAAGGGTCAAAATTGGACCAAACAATACAAGATGAATAGTATCCAGAAGAAGTTTATGAACAGTATACAAAAGATGTTTTACAATTAGTATAACTTTCTCTAGAGATATTAGATCAAGACCATTCTCGATGTTTTGAATAACTTCAAGATCTACAACTTTTATGAGACATCGAAGCAAGATTTTATCATCTAAAAGGTCAAAATTGGACCAGATGATAGGGTCAAATGAAACCAGGCGAAGGGTCAGATAAATTGGAATAATTATCATAACTATCTCTATAGATATTGGATTAAAGTGTTCTTTAGATTCTTTTGAAGAGGAATAATAGATATACAACTTTTATGAAGACATAAAAGCAAGATTTTGTCATCTAAAGGGTCAAAATTGGATTAGACGATAGGGTCAAATGAAACTAGATGAAGGGTCAGATGAATTGGATCAATTGTCATAAATTTCTCTAAAGATATCAGATTAAGGTGCTCTTTAGATGATTTTGAAGAGTATTCATAGATCTACAACTTTTTTGAAGACATAAAAGCACAATTTTGCCATCTAAATGGTCAAAATTGGACCAAACAATAGGGTTAGACGAAAACCAAATGAAGGGTCAGACGAATTGGAACAATTGTTATAACTTTCTCTAGAGATGTCAAATTAAGGTATTCTTTAGATGGTTTTGAAGAAAACTCATAGATCTACAACTTTTATGAAGGTATAGAAGCAATATTATATAATTTAGAGGGTCAAAATTGGACCAAAATGTGTAAGATGAACAATGAACAGAAGATACACGTCATCACCAGACGGCACGTCATCACCAAACGATACGTCATCACCAGATGATACGTCATCGCCAGACGATATGTCATCACTAGAAGATACAGTTTATAATCCTGAGCATCTTTTCTTATAAGGATCATAACTTTCGACTCCGATGTCTAAAAATTTCATACTATATATTGCTGGAAAACTAAAAAGATAAGCTACAACTTTCTAGAAGACAACTTTGTCTAATTCAGCCTAGATTAATTCAGTATTTTCCCTGAAGTTAGAACATGAAATTTATCTCTATGGAAGACTTGAAATTTTGCACTGCAAACTTGAATGCCCTAAGCATAACCATTCAGCTACCATATTGATTTCATCATACTCTCAAATCTCAACTCATTTGACTCATCCCTTACAAAAAATTCTCACCATTCATAATGCCTATTTTTCTCGTCCATAACATCTCACTTATGTGTGTGTGTGTGTGTATATATATATATATAGGGAATATCAATAGAGACTGTATTATTTACGTAATAAGTAAGGTACAACAGTAGTATACCTCCTGGAAGATAGCTTCCAAGCCAATGGAATATTTATATTTTCCAAAAGATGAATAATAATCCCTCCCCGTTATGCAGATTCCTCTATATGCCTTTCCTTGTACCTCCCCTCTACAATCTCTTTCCATAACCAAATCATAACAACCTAGTCTATGTGGCATTTTCCTCCTTCCCCATCTTACCCCTACAAATGTAGGTTTAGATGGGCTTGGTGGGTTGATTGCCAACACTAACAGGCTGATCACTAGGAGGGGTACTAACAGTTCCATCCTCCTCAATTAACACCTTGTCCTCAAGGTGGATGGAAGGGAATTGCCCCTCGATGAATTCTGCATCTTCCCAAGTTGCCTCCTTTGTTGGTTTGTCCCTCCACCGAATAAGCCATTGAAGGATACTGTTGTCTTTGGACTTGGAAATGCGGGAAGGTAAGATTGCCTCAGGTTCAGCCGAGTTTCCCTGATCCATCTCCAGCCCTCTGGGAAGGTTGTGCTCGACTAAATGGTTGCCCAAGGCCTTCTTCAGCTGAGAAACATGAAAAATCGGATGAACCTTGGATGAAGAAGGGAGTTGTAGCTTGTAGGCAACCAGTCCCACCTTCCCAGTTATCTTAAAAGGCCCATAGTATCTTGCTGACAACTTAGGACTGATCCTCCTAGCTACCGTGAGCTGTCTATGGGGCCTTAATTTAACAAAAACCAAGTCGCCCACCTGAAACTTTACCTCCCTTCTGTGAATATCAGTTGATTTCTTCATCATAGATTGTGCTCTTACTAAGTTATGCTTTAGTTGTCTTAATGCTTCATCTCTATCAACTAAAGCTAAAGCTATAACTTCTACTTGAGTTTCTCCTTGAGTAAAATATAGCAAGGTTGGTGGGAGACGACCATATACCACTTTAAAAGGAGTTCGCCTAATCAAAACATGGTAGTTTGTATTATACCAGTATTCAACCCAAGCCAACCAAATAGACCAACTTTTAGGTTGCTCAGAAGTGAAGCAACAAAGATAAGTTTCTATACACCTATTGATCACCTCGGTTTGCCCATCCGTTTGAGGGTGGTAAGAAGAAATCATCTTCAATGTTGTCCCTTGCAACTTGAACAAGTCCTTCCAAAAGTTGTTAGTAAAGAGTGGGTCTCTATCACTTATGATGGAGCTAGGAACTCCATGTAATCTCACTATATCTCGGATGAATGTTTCAGCCACAATCTTAGCTGTGTAGGGATGTTTAAGAAGTGAGAAGTGAGCATGCTTAGATAAATGATCAACCACCACCAATATCACCTCATAACTGTGAGATTTAGGAAGCCCTGTGATAAAATCCATGGAAACCTCCTCCCAAATCAGCTGCAGTATGGGTAAGGGCTACAAAAGACCAGCTGGAGACATCGCCATGTATCTATGCTTCTGATAAGTGACACATTCCCGCACAAACTTCTGAATAGAAGATTTCATTCCCAACTGAAATAGTCCACCAGCTAACCTTTTGTAGGTTTTAAGGAAACCAGAATGTCCCCCTAAAGGTGAGGCATGATATTTATGTAGAAATTGAGGGATTAACACCGAAGTAGATGATAGAACCAATCTGTTTTTGTAAAATAGCAAACCGTCCCTGTTGTGGAAATCAGGCTTAGAAGTGGGATCTTCTTTGAGTGCTGTCGTAAGTGAGTTTAACTTGGAGTCCTCTTTGAGTTCCCTTCTAACTACATCCATGTCAAGCCAAAATGGAGCTGAAATCGTAGAGAGTAGTAATTTGTCATCTTCAACCCTTGAGAGAGCATTTGCTGCTCCATTTTGCTTCCCCGGTTTATAGATGACTTCGAAATCCAGCCCTAACAATTTTGCTTGCCAACACTGTTGGTCCATAGAAGGAATGTGCTAATCCAACAAATGTTTCAAACTTTTATGGTCAATATAGACCTTGAAATGCCTTCCAATTAGAAATTGTTTCCAATGTTGAATAGCCATCACTATTCACATCACCTCTTTCTCATATACTGACTTGGAGTAAGTTGATTCAGCCAAAGCTTTGCTGAAAATGCCAATGGATAACCCTCTCGGATGAGGACTGCACCTAACCCTCTTCCTAAAGCATCACACTCAAGAGAAAACTCCTTGGAGAAATCAAGTAAGGCTAAGATTGGAGCTGGGGTAATCTTCTTCTGCAACTCCTCAAATGCTACTTGGGCTTCTCTTCACCAACTGAAATTCTATTTCCTTGTAAGATCAGTAAGAGGTTTAGCAATTTTCCCATAATCTTGGACAAACTTATGATAGTATCCCATAAGTACTAGGAGTCCCCTCACCCCTTTGACATTCTTAGGAATGAGCCAATCCAAGATGCTCTTGATTTTTGAAGGATCCATTGCTATCCCTTTATAGGATATAATGTGGCCTAGGTACTCCACCAATTGTTGCCCAAAAATACACTTCTTCTGATTTGCTCTCAACTAGTTGTCCAATAGCAATTGCAACACATAAGTTAAATGTTCTAAGTGCTTATTCCAATCTGCACTGTAAACAATGATGTCATCAAAGAAAACTAGGACGAACTTTCATAATAGAGGATTGAAAATTGAGTTCATGGTGGATTGAAATGTAGCAGGGGCATTTATGAGATCGAAAGGCATCACTAGGCACTCATAATGTCCCTTATGTGTCCGGAAACCTAATTTTATAAATGTCCTCCTCCCGAACTCTGATTTGATGAAAACGCAACCTTAAATCCTCCTTAGAAAAATATCTAGCCCCATGTAACTCCGCCATCAGCTCATCCACTACTAGAATAGGGAATTTGTCCAAAATCGTGAGCTTATTCAAAGCTCGGTAGTCAACGCACATCCATCATGATATGTCCTTGTTTTTAACAAGAATAACCAGACTAGAAAAAGGATTGATACTTGGCCTTATAACTCCAATGTCTAGTAAATTCTGAATTTGCTTCTCAATCTCATCCTTATGATGGTGTGCATACCTATATGGACGGAGGTTCATTGGTTTTGCCCCTTCCTTTAAATTAATTGCATGGTCTTGTTCCCTTCTAGGTGGTAGTTCCTTTATTTCCTGGAAAACTAACCCATATTTAAATAAAACAACTCCTAAATAATCCCTTTAACCCTCATTCAAGGTTCCCATCTCATCAGTTAGAGTTTTCCTGATACTCAAAGACCATAACAACCCCTCTACTTCCACTTCTTGATGTTTCAAAATTAGGTGCAGTGCATGAGGAGAAGAAGCATGCATATTGATTCCCTGTAGGGTAATCTCTACTCCCTTCTGATCAAATGACATGTACATTCTCTTCCAATCAACCTTGACCACTCCTAATGTCTCTAACCAGGCCACACCCAAAATTAGATCAAGCCCTCCTGTTTCAAATACGTAAGCATTCACACTGAACTCTTCTCCATTCAACTCCAATTTAATCACCTTGCAAATGCCTTGTGATAAGGATCGGTGGCCATCCCCCAATCTAATACCAAAAACTCTAGTTGAAGTAACAACCATACTCATAGCCTAAACTAACCTTCTAGACACAAATTTATGGCTAGCCCCACTATCTACCATAATGACAATGGGCATTTCTTGTAGCTTACCTATTAAAATCATGGACCCTGGAGGTGAGGACTGAACCTTCCCTAATTCCCTGAATTCCACCGAATTGCACACTAGCTCCCAGTATTCTTGTTGTTCCTCTACCACAGATACTTTCTGATTATTGGCTCCCTCTACTGAATCATCTCCTTCCCAAATAATCATCCTATACTCCTTACCTAGATATTGGTGGAGTGGCCTAAAAGTTTGCCCACATTTAAAGCACAACCCTTTAGCTCTCCTCTCCATTAATTGTTCATAAGTCAAATTCCTCTTCCCCTTTCATCTCAAGTTCCCAGGTCGGTGACCTTTATTAAGTGTGCTTCGATTCTTGTTAGGTAAATCCCTTATTTCATTTTTTGCATTACCAACTGCATAGGTTGGCGGGACTGGACGATTAGTGTTGGTATTATTTAATTGGTACCCAAAACTTGAGTGGGAACTTCCATATTTAACTTTTCCTTATCCTGGCCATATCACCCCTTCACCAACTAGCTCTCTCTCCACTTTCTTTTCTATAGAAATTAATCGAGTTTAGGTTGGGGGATCGTGAGTGCAAAATTTGTTTTTTACTTCTTCACGCAAGCCTCCCGAAAAACAACTCATATATCACTCCTCTGGAAAATGACCAATCTGCGACACAACTCTCTCAAATCCATCGATATACTTATCCACCAAACCACAAGGATCCTGTGTAGCCGTGAACAAAACGTACTAACGCAATCCCACATAATGGTTTTTGCATAACCGTGAACTTATGGGAGTTCATGATGGAGCTCCATGACACTAGTGGGTAGCTGAGAGAAGTCTTTTGTCAAAGTGCACTTGGCTTAACTTAGGGGACCGCCACAAACCCATATAACATGTAGTTCATGACTTGTAAACTTGTTGCCCAAAATGGCACATTTTCGAAACTTAATTTCATAAACTTGATATCCTTTCAAGATCATTTCCATTTTTCATTTCATAAATAAATCACACAATTCATATACCAAACATATAACACTTTCTCAAAACATTTAAAGGGTAAAAATGCACATTTATGATGCAATTAAAATCATTAAACGTCTTTAATTTAAAGAAAATGTTAGTGGCTTATTTCCTCTATTATAAACATGTACCACCTTGATTTCCTTGCTTGTAGACTTACTCAAAATGCCTCTTCTCTTATTCCTCTTGTCTCTTTTGATCTCCTTTATACAATAACAAAAATCCCACTCAATAGAGTTTTCAAATGAAAATCCCACAAAGCACAATTACTAAAATTGGTGCTAAAATAATTAAACCCATGCATTTTCTAAACTCCATGAACTAAAATTGTTAGGCATCGTTACTGGAACCCAACTCTTGCTAAATCATAAAGCGTGAGAGTAAACCCATAGGGTTATTTTCATGAACCCTTATTAGGCATCATCCCACAAGGGTGGTGTGTCCTATGACAATCAAACATCAAAACAAACTTATTACTCCAACTCAACCATATAACGAGGAAGTCAATATGAACATAAATAACTGAACTACTTTAATCTATCATTTCATTTCTAAAGCAACAGAGTTTGAAAAACTTTATTTACATATCAAAAGCCACACCATTGGCTTATTACAATATACAATTAACAAATTTCTGGAAGTTCCCTTAGGCTCTTGATCACCTGGTCTCATTTTCTTCACCTGAAGATGGGACAGAATGGGTGATGAGCTTAAAAGCTCGTGGGTAAAAAGTTTATAACGAGAAATAAACAAAATCATTGAAATGTGTCATTTGTCATAGAAAATTTATAAAGCGCATAGTTCTCAAATTTTCAAACAAATTCACAATCTTAACTCAAACTCATAGTTTGAATATCA
>JANZLF010000038.1:121869-135659 GCA_026546835.1 Erythroxylum foetidum
AAAAAGGGGAATACACAATTCAACCCCCCCTTCTCGTGCATTCTATTATCATTTTCTAAGTGTTGTATTAACTTGTGATTCACTTCAAGGAAGATGTTAGGGACAATCCATAACATTTAATATTGGTAGAGGCTATTTAGCTAGATAGGGAGATGGATCACTAGAGTGCCCACATTATACAAAGAAGCAATGAGGAAAATGTAGGTGGTTGACTGGGGCCTATTTTAGATATGGGGGTATAGGTCATCTGATGGCTAATTGTCCACAGGGCTCAGGACAAAGTAGAGCATCGTAGGGAAGCAGAGGAGCATCTAGAGGCAGAGATGGACTAGACTAGTCTAGGGCCACTTTGAGTATAACATCTAAGTTTGTTGATCTTCCTGCAGCATTGGCCAATATACCATGTGCATATGCTATAAAGGCTCGTGAGGAACAAGACGACCCAGAAGTTATAATTAGTCTTTTCTCTCTCTTTGATCTTGATATACATGCATTGATAGATCCTAGTTCCACTCATTCATATATTTGCCTTGGGCGATTGTCCTATTATGATACATGGGAAACAATTTTCTGTTGATTTGATAAAATTATCCTTCTAATGAATTTGACTTAATTTTGGGTATGGATTGGTTTTCCAAACAGCAAGCTATAGTTGATTGTGGATCGAAAACAGTTGTGCTTAAAGATTTTGATGGTTCAAAAATAGTGGTGTATGATATTCAATTTAGTCCTTTGACTAATATAATATTGGATATGCAAGCAAGACAATTTGAAAAGGTTGTAAGGTGTATTTGGCTTTATTACTTGATTCAAAAGGGAGAAGGTGAACTTACAAGACATACCGGTAGTAAATGAGTTTCCTGACGTGTTTCTAGAAGATTTGCTGGGTTTGCCACCTAAGAGGGTGGTGGAATTGTCTATTGAAATTGTACCTAGTACTGCTCTTGGTGGAATTGTCTATTGAAATTGTACCTAGTACTGCTCTTACTTCAAGGGCACCTTATAAAATGGCCCTTACAGAGTTAAAAGAGTTAAAGACTCAATTATAAGAACTTTTGTGCAAGGGTTTTATCCAACCTAATGTGTCACCATAAAGAGCGTCGATTCTTTTTGTTAAGAAGAAGGATGGCACCCTACGAATGTGTATAGACTATAAACAGTTAAACAAGGTGACTGTAAAGAATAAGTATTGATTGCCTATAATAAAAGATTGTTTGATCAGTTGAAAGGTGCAGGAGGGCTCTCGAAGATTGATCTACGGTTGGTTCATTACCAGCTTTGGTAAAAGATGCAGATGTTCTAAAGATTGCATTCAGGAAAGTTATAGCCACTATGAGTTTTTTGTGATGCCTTTCGGGCTAACTAATACACCAACTGCTTTCATAGATTTGATGAATAGGGTGTTTAGACCCTACTTAAACCAATTTATTTTGGTGTTTATAGATGATATATTGGCCTATTCTAAGAATGAGAGGAACATTTTCAATATTTGAAAATTGTGTTACTGACTTTGAGAGAGAAGCAGTTATTTTCCAAATTGAGCGTGATTTTTGGCTAAAGGAAGTTTCTTTCCTGGGACATATCATCTATTCAAAAGGTATCAAGGTAGATCCTAGTAAAATCAAGGCAGTTATCAACTAGAAGCTCCTCAGAATATGGAAAAAGTGAGAAGTTTTCTTGTCTTAGCTAGTTATTAAAGGCACTTTGTCAAAGGATTATCAATAATTGCTTCTCCAATCATAAAGTTACTTCAAAAACGTACAATGTTTGAATGGAATGATAGATGCCAAACTAGTTTTGAGTAGTTAAAGAAGATGCTAAAAAAAGCTCTAGTGCTGACACAACCAACTCCAGGCAAAGAGTATGACATGTATAGTGATGTTTCTACGAATGGTCTTTAATGCAAGATGAGAAAGTGGTGGCATATGCCTTGAGACAGTTAAAGTTATATAAACAGAACTACACTACATATGATTTAGAATTGGTAGCAGTGGTGTTTACCTTGAAAATCTAGTAATGCTACTTTTACGGGGAAAGATGTAGGATATACACGGACCATAAGAGTCTCAAGTACCTGCTTATACAGAAGGAACTCAACTTGGGGTAATAACATTGGCTAGAATTGTTTAAAGACTACAACTACCACTTGGGGAAAGCCAATATGATAGGAAACGCTTTGAGTAGAAATTCTATTTCAGATATGTCATTACGACATAGTAAATGGAGATTTGCATTAGAAGGAGCTTTGATAGCCTAGTTAAAAGTGAGTCCTGAGTTAAGAAAGATGATAGTATATGCATAAAAAGATGATGCCAAGTTGAAAAATGTTATACAAGTGATATAATAAGGGAAACATATTTGTAGTGAGTAATGACGGAAATCTGTAGTTCAAAAGTAGATTATATGTACCGGAAGTAAAGGACTTGAAGAATAAGTTAATACATGAAGCTTATAATATGGTATTTGCTATGCATCTCGGGGATAACAAGATGTACAAGGACCTAAAATAACATTACTAGTGGTTAGGAATGAAGCATAATGTGGTAGAATATGTCTTAGTGTTTGACTTGTCAACAGGTGAAAGCTGAACATTAAGTACTGTTTGGCATATTGAATCCCATTCCAATTCGATAGTGGAAATGAGATAATATCACTATGGACTTTGTAACAGGTTTACCCCTTAGACAGAGAAAGCATGATGTTGAATGGGTTATAGTGGATAGGCTCACCAAATAAACTCACTTTATACTTGTCTGACCTCACTATTCTATACGATTGGTTGAGTTGTATGTGAATGAGATTGTTCGGCTACTTGGAGTGCCATTGTCAATTGTTTCTGACTAAGAGCCACAATTTACATCAAGATTTTGGAAAAGCCTCTTTGGGTGCTTTATTGAACTTCAACATAGCCTTTCACTCACAAACGAATGGGAAATTTGAGAGAGTTATATAGGTACTAGAAGACATACTTAGAGCATGTATTATGGAATTTACAGACAGTTGGGATAGGTACATTCCTTTGATAGAATTTGCCTACAACAATAGCTATCAGTCCAATATAGGCATGACACAATATGAAGCATTATGTGGCAGAACATGTAGAACCCCAATTTATAAGTCATAATTGGCTAAGAATACAATGATTGGACATGACATAATGTGTTGGACCCGAATTCTGGAACCCAACTCTTGCTATGATATCACAAAAGTTAGGTCCCGCTTGCGGAACCCGACTTTCAGAGTCATAAAACATGTGTTTGTGCTTGTTATCATGCATGGTTATTCCAATTAACTCTC
Source organism: Erythroxylum foetidum (assembly GCA_026546835.1). Taxonomy (NCBI): domain Eukaryota; kingdom Viridiplantae; phylum Streptophyta; class Magnoliopsida; order Malpighiales; family Erythroxylaceae; genus Erythroxylum; species Erythroxylum foetidum. The sequence continues at coordinate 125,167 of JANZLF010000038.1, forward strand.
ATTACTCATCCTCAGTTCATCTTCATTCTCTAATATCGTAAGTGTCGGGCATTATTTTCCGAATCATTCTTATACTGAAGCAAATATTCTATGCTCAACTTCCATCCAGATATTGAACATCTTAGAGGTTGAATCAAAATTTGAAATCTTCATGTAATTTTTAAACCTATTCCTCTAGTTTACTCCACATCAAAAAACCATCTCAGTTGTAACCCTACAGATCTAGATACATTCAAATGCCGAAGCATGTTCAGTAAAATAACACCATTTCATACTATTCCAATAGATTCCTTCACTTTCCTTCAATCAAAACTTTTATCCAACTAGTTTGGAATGTTGCCAATTTTTTTGGAGAGCTAGAAAAAAGTGTGAGCAATCTATTGTCTCAAGGATCACTTCGTTTAAACGTTAAATAACAAAGACTAGGCTGCAGAAATCAAATAAGGTTCCGTCCTCCATCATATTGAACCTGTTCGAGAAAAATGGCATAACTTGTTCTAGAGATATCAAATCAAGGTCATTCTTAGAGGGTTTGAAAGGGGACTTCAATATCTACAAATTTTATGAGGACATTGAAGTGAGATTTTGTCATCTAAAGGGTCAGAATTGGACCAAACTATACATTATGAACAGTCACCAAAAGAAGGTTATGAATAGTATATAAAAGATATCTTGTAATTAGCATAGCTTTCTCTAGAGATATTGGATGGATACAAAGGAGACTTCAAGATCTACAATTTCCATGAAGACATTGAAGACAAATTCTATCATTTGCGGGGTCAAAAGTGGGACCAGACGATAGGATCCGATGAATCTAGATGAAGGGTTAAAAAAATTGAAAAAATAGTCATAACTTTCTCTAGAGAACTCAGATTGAGGTTTTCTTTAGATGGTTCGAAAGAGAACTTCAAGATATACAACTTTCATGAAGACCTCAAAGACAAATTAGATCTTATACAGGGTAAAAAATGGGACTAGACAATAGAATCAGATGAACGGTACACCAGACGATATGGCATCATCACCATACGATACGTCCTTACCAGATGATACGTCCCCACCAGAAGAACCGTCATCATTAGACGATACGTCTCCATTAGATGACATGTCATCACCAAATGATACGTCATCACCAGACGATACATCCTATACTCCTGAGCATCTCCACTTACAAGGACCATAACTTTTGACTTTGATATCTAAAAATTTCATACTTATAGCGTTAGAAAGCCAGAAAGACAAGCTACAACTTCCATAAAGACAACTTGTCAAATTAATCCTAGATCAATCCAGATTTTGTCCTAAAGTAAGAACACAAATTTTTTCCTTATGGAAGACTTGAAATTTTGCACTATGCAAACTTGGAATGTTCTCAGCATAACCATTCTGCTACCATAAAGATTTCATTAAACTCTCAAATATAAACTTATTTGTCTCGTCACCTTCAACTATATCTGATCAGTCATAATTCCTATCTTTCTTTCTGTAACGTCTCACTTGTGCATACATACATACACACATATATATATGTATGTATGTATGTATGTATCAACGATTTATGTTCCAAAATCATCAACTCAAATTGATTTCTTCTTCACGTATATCTAATTTCAACTCACATCATCCATATACCATTGACATTTCATTAACATCAAAAGAATAAAGTTTTACAAATTTTTAATGGCATTCCAAGCCACATTACATCATCGTCTCAAAATCTCAAATTACAAAAGGTCCTTGAACAAACGAACTTCTTGCTTTCTCAAAATCAACTCAAACTACAAAATAAACAAATTTGGAGAATTGCCCTTTTGCTCTTGATCATTTAGTTTCTTAGCTATCACCTGAAGATGGAATAAAATGGGGTGAGCTTGAAAACTCGTAGGTAACAAGTTTATAATAAAAAACAAGCAAAACCTTTGAAAGTATTTGCTTATAGAAAATTCTCTTTGAGTACATAAAACACATGTTTCTTGAATTATTATTGTGCAGTCAAATTTACATACCATAAAATATGAATGCATCAAACTTGTTCACAGATCATAAGCACATCAGAATGGTTTTGGTAAATTCATAAACATGACGAAATACACATTTCTACATAATGGTCCTGTGTATTCGTAAACTTAACGCACTATTGCAATCTTACTTAGTGGTTTTGCATAGCCGTAAACTTGAGGGAGTTCATAAAGGAGCTCCTTGCCACTAGCGGACAAGTGGGAGAAGCCTTTAAGTTGTTCAACGTGCACGTGACATTCTTGAATGGATTGCACCAAACCCACATAACATATAATTCATGAATTGAAAATCATTTGCCCAAATGGCACATTCTTGAAAACTTGATTTCATATACTTGTAAACATATTGCCCAAAATGGCACTTTTTTGAGTTTTGACTTTTCATAGACATGAGATATTTTAAAAACTTTTCTGAAACCATTATTCCATAAGCATGTATCTTTTCACAAAAAATTATTTACAAATTCTTTTCACATATCAACACAATTCACATATCAAACATATAACAGATTTTTAATTCATTCAAGAAGCGATAGATGCAACACTTACGATGCAATTGAAATCATTAAACTTTTTTTATTCAAAGAAAATATGTAGTGGTTTATTTACTCTATTATAAACATGTACACACCTTGATTTCCATGCTTATAGGCTTGTTCAAAATGTCTCTACTCTTGCTTCTCTTGTCTTTCTTGATTTCCTTGATTCTTCACCAAATGACGAGATCTTTAGCTCAAATGGAAGCTCTTCTCTTTCTCTACCTTTTTCCCTTCTTGAACAACCTCAAAATCTCTCTTGAAGGTCAAGAAAATTGAAACCCTAGCTTTTTTTCTCTTCTTTTCTCTCAACCACCAAAATCTCTCTTCTTTCTCTTTCTTATTTCTCTTCTTCTGTCCTAATTCACGTTTTATCCTTCTCTTAAATGTAAGTCCAAATTTTCCTCTTCCAATCCTACCCTTAATGAGTGTGCAATGTCCCTTTTACCCTTCCTTATATGCCTTATGTTCTTTATCCTTAAGTGTCTTGCCAAAAAAACCCTTGAACATTCTTATAACCTTAACACTTTAATTCCACTTACCCATTCAGTAAATCCTACTAACTTTGGTATAACAATTAGCTCAAAAAATTTAATTTACCAAAACCTAAAAAATCATTTAAACGTGCTTATTCATTAAAAAAATTTGGAGGCCAACATTTTTCCCCCTCTTAAAAGAATTTCATCCTTGAAATTCTTATCTGACTGATGTAGGAAGGGTTATGTTTCCTTTTGTGTTTCTTCATTTTCCATTTAACTCCATCACTCAAAAAAATTCTTTCAAATGACCCTAGTCAACGGATTCAGTTAGTCCTTCTATGATTTATTCAGATGTCACACTATCTTAGCTGTTCCCTCAATATATTTCAGATTGCTAAAAATTTTCTACGTCTCATGTCGATAACACCAATATCATATCATATCAATATTTCTTAACATACTCACATATATCATATTACGAACCTAAGACACTTTCTTTAGTAGCACTTCTCATAACTATTTCATACAAACCTATTCATGTTGGACTTAGCTAATCTCTTTTCCTAGCCTGAGCATACCTTGGCACGGTGATACTCTTAAAGATAAATTTAACTTTCACTTAATAATTCACATCAGTGTAGTGTTAATACACTTAACTCTTATGTCTATCTCACTATATTCCATACCCTTGGTGTTGATCCACCTAATTCATTCATCCTTCTTGAATCACTTAAGTTCTAACATTGATCAATTTCACCTATTAGTAACATCTCCATCAACTTTAGCCTTCAACCATTTTTAAGCCTTAATCATTACAGTACAAAAGCAAACGACTCTTTCTATCATCTAACTCCTTATGCAGTATTCTAATGAAATCACTATGACAATGATTGTGAAGCGTAAGGTCAAATAGAAATATACATTGATCTCATGTTCTTATGAACTTCAAACTATAAGCTTTAAGCATATCTCTGACAGTTAAGACCGTCGGCAATTTAAACATTCGGTCACTTGATTCTACATTCTTAGTCGCTGAATGATGTTCTAGTGTATTCCTACTAGGATGTATTACTTATGTTACCATTTGCACTTTTCTAACAATCTCTTTGCTCAATCATCTTTATCGGTACACATACTTCTTATTTCATTCACAAGGTATCATTCTTCCTATTTGAATCCAAAATTCAGATTTGTTTTTAATCTCTCAATAAGATTAACAATTTCTGAATCCTTAATCTGGGCTTGGTTAATCCTTCCATATGATACTGATCTTCAATTTCATAGCAAATAGAACTTTAATTTGCCCAAAATTTTAACTCCACATTCTATGCTCCTTTTGCACTAGATCTGATAACCTCAATATCTGAATTCGAGCTTCACTACTATTGGGATTTCTACTTACTATATCAGATACAGCGCTAAATTTACTGGGAAATACTCATTTTTACAATCATAGCCTTTTAGTACTTCTATTCACTGTCACTGTCTCAGTCTCGTATTCAATTTGCTCAACTCAATAATTACCTCAAACTTTAATGATCTGTACATGTATATATATATCCAAGATATTCCTATACATATACTGTCTCAAAAATTTTAAAGCAATCATTACTATAGTGGCTCTAAATCACATATCGAATAGACCACTCATAGAACTTTAATTGTCTCCATACATATGAAATTACTTTATTATTATGCATTGGATCTTATCCAAACCTCTAATACAACATCATTATATACTATAAAATCTCCAAATCCATACGATGTAATTTATATCAATATGATTCGTCAAAATTCTCTTTACTTTTACTACCCATCCGATTTACATGTTTTTCTTCAAGTATTCAACTATTATTCTCAACTTTTCGAAGACATTTAATATATCATCAAATTTTGCTTGGATCACTTTAATCTTCAATACCATAGTACTGTTAGCTTAATTGTTGACTTAAGCAATTATTATCAAACTCCATGTGCCCCTTGATTAGTTCTCGTAATTCCTTAAATAATTCATTCCTCAATGAGGTAACATTGTCTCACGTTATTTTCAATTTCCCAATTGATTTCCTCCCTTGAATGATTTTCTCAATTTATCTGATTTCCTCTAATTTCAGCTAGATTAAAACCATAGAAAATGGAAGCAAAAATTGAAATATTTTTCACTATATAATGCAATTTCAAATGTATGACCTATTCATTTGAGTCCATCTCTTCCACTTTAACAGAAACAGTGTTAAAATCATTTAATAATCATACCATAAGTATGATGTTAGAGGTTTGTAAGAAAATCCCATTATGGTCCCACTATCTTTAACTTATTCAATTTTTTTTTTCTAATCTTAGTGTCCAAAAAGACCAAAACATAAGGCTTTTCCTTATATATAAAAATCCCTTAAAGCATATAGCTTATTAGGGCAATTCAGTCCATGTACATTCTAGGTTAAGATTGACATCAAGTATATTTATCTTTAGATTTTTTTCTCTTATTGATCCTTTGGGATTTCCTTATTGTCGCACTGTGGAATTGCTCCTCGTTACTGATAATCTCCATTATATTAATAATAGATTTAGGACTACTGGGTGAAGAAATAGTTGTTTAGCTGCTTATGCAATCTTAAGGTTCTTCCTTGAGCTACTTTGTAGATGCTTCCTTAGTGACAACAGTTTCAATAACATATATAGGTTTCAAATATGGTTCCAATACCATATTGCTTAATGGAACAAAATTTTTGTTTAATTCACACACTCCTCAATGCTTATTAATCTATTATAATATCCCTTTTTGAACACTTTACTAGTAAGTCTCCACATTTTACCTTGTGCCTTGATAAAAGGCCTCCAATTGTAAGACACTATGTTAATATCTTTAATTAATCCATTTCCATACCTTAATCTCATAATAGGGATTTGATCAGGAAGCTCCTTAATAACGTCAAATCCAGCACACATTCGAGAATAACCAATTCTCCTCCTCTTGGTGGTGTTCTCATCCATACATATAGCCTTACCTAGGTAACTAGCTAGGAAACAAAGCCTTTTTGTTGTCCAATAATCTAAAGGAATATTATGAATGTTAATCTAATAGGGAATGCTACTGACTTTTACATTTTCCAATCTTATACTAGGTTGTCATACTTGAAGAAATATAGGTAGCTAAGACATGTCAAGGCTTTTCTTTAAAAAAACTTGAGAGCAACAGATTTCAAATAGAATGAAAATAGGAGAAGATTATCATCTACTAGGAGAATTTTAGTGATTCCTCTAGCCTTCTATTGATTTTGCAGCCATCTTTAGATCAGGGGAAAAGCTAGCATGTTATTCATAAAGAAACCCATTAGAGTGGCCTCCCAATAATGTGCTTCTTCCTTTAAGGTATCTATGTTTAACACAATCACTTTCCTTCTTTCTAGATTCTTAAGATGACAATAATGTAAGGTGAGATTAAATTGGTCCCTAAACACTTGCTTCTAACTTTTTGGTTTAGCAAAAAAGAGGTAGGTATAAGAGGAGTAGATGTATTTACTTGTGAAAAGGTTTGAATAATTTGGTAATGACAGGTGCTGATAAGAAAGGAGGAAGGGATTGGAGCTAACTTATAGGAAAAGGTTCTTTTGATGCAGAGGATGGAATATTGCTTTTTGGAATGAAAACCTAATTGTTGAAAGAAGGTAGTTAGGGACATATTTGTTGGGAAGGATTGATATACTGTGTAAAGAGTGGTAAAAGTGGGAAGTCATTATGATTTTGACAACATAATCAGGTGGTTTTCTAGTTTAAGGAAAGATTCAAAAGAGAAAGGGTTTATGGATAAAAAATGTCACTTCAAATAGCTAATAAAGCTTAGGCAGGAAAGGAAAATCTAATAAAATTACCAAAAAGTCCTTCTTAGCAAGCAGTAAAAGAACAAATCAATCGAGATAAGGGTGAAGAAAAAAAAAAAGGAGCTAAATGGATCTAGTGGAGGTTAGATAAAGAGGAAGAGGAGTCAAATTCAAGTTGGAAGGCAAAGCAAGATAAGGAAGGAAGCATAACATCACCAAAAAGAACTAGAGATAAGAAGAAAAAATTAGTGAGAGAAGTTATAACAATTAATGTAATTCTTCTTATAATATTTTAGTGTATGATTTTATAAAATTATGTGTATGGTTCAATTATTTATTATTGATTGAATATTAGGTAGTAACGTTGGGAGATAAAAACATAACTCTCTAAAAAATAAACTAAAGATCAACAACAACACACTATTCAAGTTTAATCAACAAAAATCAGTATGAAAATAAAAACTTAATAAAGAAGCAAACACCAAATTTTATGTGAAAAATTTCTAATGTAGAGGAAAAAAATTATGGGTCAAACCGATAGGCAAATCTACTAAAAGTAAATAAGGATTTATAAAGTTTAATATCTCACCCAATAACTATTAGTTGTGTCATAAAGTTTTAGGATTGAAACCTAAAGTTGATATGTGAATCAGCAAACTCTCAAACTAATCTAAAAAATGATAGGAAAAAAAGGACGAGAATCTTGTACTCCTTGCTCTCTCTATATTTTTCTTCCCTTTTTGGTGTTTTGGTCGCCACTTTATACTCTAACCCATGTCTTTTCCTCTTTTATATCCCAAAATAAGTTGTCTGCCTTATACATGGTCACATATATAACCGTGTAAGTGATCGTGTCTCTTCCATCTAGGCTTGGCATTTTGGCTCAGCCCAAGGCACAACGGGCAAATACAAAATGACATTGTTTTGCCCAAAATGACGTTGTTTTGAAAATTATTTGAAAATATTATTAAGTTGAGCTGGGCAATCATCAGTTAAGTTGCAAATGTACACGATTACAGAGGGCTACATAATCATGACAATTGAACATATATGTTATTAACGCAGGTGTATACATGACCATGTGTCTTTGTTCGTCACTTTTTTCTTCGCATGATTCCAAAGACTTACATGGTTGATCCAAACAGCAGTGTAAGTTAAGGACACGAGCTTGTAGCACCCTATACAGTTGTGTCTGCCCAAAAAGAGCTTCATTCAAACATATTTCATCTTTTCTTCACTCATTTTTCATTCCTACAAAGTTTTTAAGAGAAAAATTGGCATGGATTGTAATATACATACAGACAAAGCAAGGTTAGCGACTAAAGGTTACTAATAAAAACAAGAAGTTGATTTTGATGAAACCTTTTTACCAGTAGTTATGCTTAAATCTATAAGGATCTTATTGACTATAGTCACATATCATGATTATGAAATTTGGCATATGAATGTCAAAATAGCATTTCTTAATGGGAATTTACTTGAGGATGTTTATATAACACAATCTAAGGATTTGAATCTAAAAGATATCCTAATCAAGTATGCAAGTTGCAAAAGTCTATTTATGGACTTAAACAAGCGTAACAGATTTAGAGCATCCATTTTGATGAGACAATCAAAGAGTTTGAATTTATCAAAAATGTAGACGAACCATATGTCTATAAAAAGGTTGGTGGGAGTGCAAGGTTGTAAGTGAATGGCATATTACTGATTGGAAACAACATAAAAATGTTCCAGTTTGTAAAGATTTGGTTCTCCAAAAACTTCTCCACGAAGGACATAGGAGAAGCAACCTATATTATGGGAATACAAATCTTTAATGATAGATCAAAAAGGTTTATTGGCTATCCCAATCCACATATATAGACAAAGTGTTAAAGAAGTTTAGCATAGAGAAATCCAAGAATGGATTCTAACCCATGTCACATGGGATTCCTCTCTCACAAAACATGTATCCTAAGACATAAGAAGAGAGAGATAAATGGATTGAGTTCCGTATGCTTTAGTAATTGGATATATATGTGATACTATGTACTAGACCAAATGTCTCTTATTCTTTAAGGATAATGAGCAGGTTTTAATTCAATCCTAGTGATGGTCACTGGACAACTATGAAAAAATATCTTAAAGTAGTTAAAGGATTAAAGATATTTCTACGTATATGAAGGAGTTAAAATAAGAATTTAGGGGATAATATACTTGTTTTTAGTCAAATCTAGATGATCAAACATCATAGTCAGGGTACATCTTCTCTTTGAATAGTGATGTGATAAGTTAGAAGAGTTTCAAATAATCAATCATTGTAGATTCTATAACGAAGGCAGGATACATTTCAATATCAAAAGTAGCAAAGGAAGCGGTTTGGATCAAAAAATTCATCATTAAACATGGAGTGAGTCCTAGCATTATTGAGTGTATAGTATTATATGTGGCAACAATGATGTCATTGCACAGGCAAAAGAACAATGATGTTCTATTGTTCTTGGTTAGTTGTGGTTTAAGAAATTTTTTGGCCATAGTGAATTGATATTTGAAATATTTTCAAATATCAAATATTAATTAGTAAGAACGAATATGATTGAGTTTAAAAGAGTAGACATTATATCAATACTCTATCAAATTGTAACATTGGATGACCAAAAAAATAAATTATACATCATAACTATGTATAGACAGATTAATTCAAACTACTTTGACATTCTTGATATTTGGGTAGTTATATATGTTGTCAGACGTCAATCTTAATTTATAATTATAAATTTTTTAATTAGAAAATTAAATATAAATTAAGAGAAATTTTAATTTATTTAATTATAATTATAATTTATAGTCATTGTCAATATATTATAAACATAATGGATCAAAAATAAAAAGCAATTTAAAAGAGAAATTTTAATTTCAATTAAGTTGAACTTAATTGTAAAGTTTGAGAAAATTTAGGAATTAAATATGAGATATTTAATTTTATTAAAATTAAATTATAATAAGAGTTTAACTTTAATTTTAATTGAAATATTCAATTTTAATAAAAATAAAACTCTAATGTTTTTTCCATTTATGGGAATAAGTATAAAGGAATTAGCGTAATTTTTTCTCAAAAGGCTGAGTATCTTTTTACTCTTTAAGTATATATATTAAGGGCGAATGGGATGGACGACCACTCAATCTATCCCATTCGTCCATTTAATCTAACGGTCCTTATTACATAGCCCTTTTTCTATCTACTTCCTCTGAAAGTTCTAGAGATTTTTTCTATCATATTACGAAAACCTCTGTCGTTCTTTTCTCTTTCATTTCTACCGCCTTCTCTGAAAGTTCTAAAGATATTTTCTCTGTCATACTACGAAATCCTCTGTCGTTCTTTTGTTGGACCCCGAACCTTGAGTGACAATTTGACTTAGTCATATGAATGATCAAGTGGATGAGTTGATTGAATAATGAGAAAAAGAGTGAAAATATGAAAAAAAAAATTGTGAAATAGTTGACTTTTTGACCTTTGAAAGTTGACTTTTGATTGAGGCAAAATTCGAGAAAATGATCAACATGAAAATTGTAGCTTCTGTCGAGAGCTTTTTGTGGACATAAAGTTTGCAATTTTTTGATATCGGGAGTGAAAGTTATGATCAGTCAAAGTTTATGTTT